>CATIWF010155525.1:0-19485 GCA_949630135.1 Balakata baccata | reverse complement strand
TGTAATATGGTATAATTATGAACTCAAAATGATATGTTAAATTGTTAATATGTACAGATTGTTGAAAAGTGATGAATTTACGTGTTATGATATATTTATGAATAAAAATTAATAGATGGTTATCGAAGGTATAATAAATGTGTATGAGGGTAATAGTATGTTTAAGAGTATCAAATAATTGTTGTGGTAAGTTTTTTTTTTTTTTGGTAAAAATCTTCCATACCATAAATTTTTGAAATTGTGTGTAATATTTGTTATGCATGAGATTTGTAATGTTATGTGTGATAAATTTAAATTGTTGTCTTTTGAGTTTTGTGATAAATTGGTGTGAAATATTGAGTTTTATGAATGTATTTATGATATGGAAATTTTGGGTATAAGCATGATTATATAAGGTCATATAATTAATTAATTTGCAATAAGTCCAATAGGTACCTTGTTATACATTCACTGGAATAGTCTTGACGAATTTAATCATAGTTTATGTTGTAGTAATTGGATCGAAATGAAACCAATTGGAAATGAAAGTTAACTCATAGTACTAAAAATGTTATACAGAACATAAGTTTCAATTCGGGTTGTAATAAGGCCAAATATTGGCTACAAAATCTCAGACCTAGAAGTACCGAGAAAATATTGGGCATATTTTGACTGAACGCTACATAGTAAATTGACCATAATTTTTGATAGAAAATTTAGATTCCAGTAATACTTTTTTTGCAAATTGAATCTAAAACATTAATCTAAAAGTTTGTAAAAGACCATAAGGTCTGAATCAAACTATGCAAAATTGAGATCTAAGCCTAAGGCCATAATCTACGTAAGAATGAAATTTACATTTTGGTTTTTTCCATGTGACATGTTGTTTATGTGAGATAATTGTTGGAAACTTTAATTTTATCGGTTTATATGGATATATAATACATATAATATTATGTGGTATTGGAAATATTGAAAATAATATCAAAGCCCTAGTGTGCCTAGTCTATAACTATAATAATGGATAATTAACATGCTAATCAGGGGAAGAAATACATATATGCGCATTATACAATATTAATGCCGGTGATGACATTATTATTTAAAAAGCCGGTGATGCCACTATTATATAAAAAGTCGGTGATGGCACTAGTATTGAAAAGGCCGGTAATGACAATATTAAAAAGACTGATAATGACAATCTCGTATTTCTATTGATTAGTTTGGATATAGGTGTTATGGACTGTACTATAACAAAAATATAATGATAATAATAGAAATAATAATAAAGTTATAAGTAAATTTAAATAATTGTAAATTTATTGTATATGTATTGATTATGAAATAATTATTTAAACGTTGCATGAAAACTATATTGGTATATGGAATTTCTTTTGTGAAGTATGTTGTATAATAAATATAGTTTTATATATAAAGTAAAACGCATCAAAACGCCCTGACCTTCTTAGTGCAGGATCAATTGCATCAACTCCGCTCTAAGAATATCATATGTTGCACGTCAGACTCAAAAAAAGAAATGGACAATGCAGGTGTAGGACAATCATTTAAATGGTCCAACAACTGATCCAACATGGTTAAACTCACACAACTGTTCAACTATAGCATCCCTAGGAAGAACAAAGTTATGGATTTCCTGATAACTAGCCGAAAATTTGGGAACAACTAGAAATCAGAAGGAGACTT
This sequence comes from Balakata baccata, assembly GCA_949630135.1. NCBI lineage: Eukaryota > Viridiplantae > Streptophyta > Magnoliopsida > Malpighiales > Euphorbiaceae > Balakata > Balakata baccata. The sequence goes on along the minus strand of CATIWF010155525.1, from coordinate 17,802 downwards.
TTAGCATTTGAGGATGCAGCATTGCACATAATTTTTCGGCAACGAAGCATTAATGCAGTTCCATAAATGACAAAACACAGCTAGCAGCCCTCAACAAGTCGATTAAACTTGAGTTACAACAAAATTAGCCTGGCAAATGCAGAACACAAGCTTTAAAGATAATAATGCATGTGACTTAAAAGATAAAAGAACGAACATATTATTATATATATATATATATATGAGGATATTATCTTTTTATGACAATATATATCTCAATTGTTAATTTAATTTACCATATAACATGTTTATAATTTATATTTTGCTAAATATATATAAAAAATTTATTACGTAGTCAACTCTTATCTTGTTTTTTATGTCATTTAATTTTCTCATATTATTTTAATTTAATTAGTTACCATCTACTATCTTATTTAATTGTTAATTTCCATCACATGTAAATTTATTTACCATATTAAATTTTCATTCATTTTATATTTGCACAACTAATTAATCTCAAAGTTAAAAATCATGTCATACTTTTTAACCAATTATAAAATATTATTATACTTTAGTTTTATTCTACATAATTAGATTCATAGCATTTAATGCATATAGAAAAATTGGTCAACGAAAAATATTTTGCTAGTCAAAGGGAAAACTAAGTCATTTTTCAGGAAAATGACTTATTTTTTTAAGGATGGTAAGTCATTTTCTGAATTTTGATACACTTATATAAATAAAAATTTTTATACTAAAACTAACTAAATATATACCAATTAATATATTAACTACTGAAAATTACTTCTGATAACCTTTGGCCACCATCAGTAGCCGGTCACATGCGCTGGTCACTATAAAATTTTTTTTTAAATTATTATTTTATATGATTTTCTTTTTTATATATAATTATAAATTAAAAATATCAAATTTTTAGAAATTTTAAATATTTTAATAGTTTTTTATATGCAAAAGAAAATAATATTTTTTAAAATACACTAAATACTAGAAAATAATTTTTTTAAAACTTTATGTGTATAACAAAACAACAAAAAATAAATTAATTTTCAAAAAAATATTTTTCATAAACAGATTATTTTTCGCAAATAAATGGAGTCTTAGTATGTTTTTTTATTGGAATTTTTTTTATTAGTATATTTTTCTTGATAAATATTAATTTTTATAGGATGATTAGTTCTTTTTTATATATTTTCATATTCATGACAAAAGTTTCTTTTTTTTTTCGCCCTAGAAAAGAGCTTAGCTGCTCCAAAAAACCGAAGTAGGTTAAAATTAGGGACAGAAAAGAAAAGAAGCTCAAACGCCGCCGTTTGGAAGGAAAAACCCGGCCCACCCGTTTTGCCGCCTTCAATTCAAGATCTGGTGCTTAACGCATTGGGTGGCGCGTTTTGCCTCAACACCTTTCCGTCTCTCTCTGTGAGTTACAGATAGAAAAAATGACGACGGCGATGGGACCTCCACCTCCTCCTGACAGCAATCCCAATCCCCCCTCCTCCTCCTCCTCCGCCACCGTTACTACCGAACCGGAACCTAAAACCCTAGATGAACCTCACAACTTTTCAACTGAAACGAAAACTCCCATTAGCCCACCTCCGCCACCGCCCGCCAGAAATTCTAATCTTTCCAAACCTGATACCGTCGAGAACCTGAAATCAAACTCGTCCAGTTCCAATTCAACACGGTCTTCGGTGCCTTACACCATTCCTGAATGGAGTGGCCCTCCTTGTCATAAGTTCTACCTTGAAGTTCTCAAAGATGGCTCCATCATTGATCAATTGGATATGTAAGTGTTTTGGACATTGATTTCTTTCGTTAATTTCTGGTGCTACTTATGCAATTCTCTAATTTCACCTGTTGGGATAATTAATGTTAGTTTTCTTGTTACTTATTGAGAAATATAATCAAATTCTGACTGTTGTTTCTGTTTTGACAATTGTGAAGCTTCGAGAAAGGGGCTTATATGTTTGGTCGTGTTGATCTTTGCGACTTTGTTCTTGAGCACCCGACCATCTCTCGCTTTCATGCTGGTAGTTGCTTCTTCTTCTTCCTCCTTCTTTTTTAGGAAAGAAAAAGGGGAGAAGTCTGTTGCTTGCATCATCATCTAGTTGATCACTGATGCATTATCATTTTTTTTTTGTCTACGGGAAAACTTGCTGTTCATAACTAGTTGTAATTGACTTCTAAAAGTAAAATGAAAGGATACTGTAAATTTTGCATTATTACTCCATCCCATCTTATTCAGCAATTTCATTTTTTTTCCACTGTGAGTGGAAGAGTAGAAATTATTGTCAATGTGAAAATTCCAATGAATTTGTGAAGGCTTGTTGATAAATAATAATTATTCCTTTCTTAAGTAAATCAAAGAATGGATATAATTTTGAGGCATACATTATTCAACATTGTTTACTTTGTTTAAAACTTCAATATTTTTAATGTTCTTAGTGAAAGTAGTGGCGTAATGTGTTAGGAACTAGAGGGGGGAGGGGGGATGAATTGGTGATTTTTTAATAGAATAGGAAATAAAAATTTGATTAAAGAAGAGCAAAAGAACACAATCAATTTATAGAGGTTCGTCCCTCTTAACCTAATCCTCTTTCTAGGCTCAGTTGAGAGTTTCAATCTATTAATAATCTACTTCAAGGCATATATTAAATTCTTACAAGTTTAAACAGACTAACCAAGTGTTTTAACCCAAGACTCACAATCAAACCCTTACAAAGTGTATTTAATTCCCAACCCGACTCACTCAAAATACTATTGAATGATTGATTGCTGAATTAATAACACTCAACAACCCAAAGCTTAAGAACACTTAAGCTTTAAAGATTACAAAGAGAAAATAAATGAAAAGTAGCTGAAAATAAGTGAATAACTGAATGCTCAAGTTCAAGAAGTATTTTCGCACTTAAAGATTGTTCTCTTCTGGTTGGGAGATATAATGAAGGTCTTTTATACTCCTCTGAAGATTAGAGCCATTGGTACTTCATTAAATGCATTTCTAGCCGTTGAGCCACCTTTAACACGTAATCTGCAGCATTAAATGCTGTGAGTCACGGGTGTGACTAGGGTGAATCACAGGCGTGCTTGTCTCTTCAATTTTAAACGATAAATAGCCCACTTCAATAGTCATGGGCGTGACTGTGAGGTGTCACGGGCGTGACACTTGATCTGGGTGTGATCCTGATCCAGGTTGGGAACCTTTCTGGAACTCTTGGCTTGTCTTGGACAAAATCTTCATGGGCATGACTTGTTCTAGTTGTGATCCAACTTGTGAGCTAGGTTGTGAAAGCTTCCAAACTTGAAGTTTTACATTGTCTTTGATTATTATGGTCATGACTTGAAGAAGTATTATCATGTGTATTTGGCCCAAAATATGATCTTTAATGACTTGAAAATAATTGCTTTCCAATTGAGATTAAGCCTAAGTACTACTTAAACAATTGAAATTTTTAAATATTATTGCTTAATTATTTGTGATCATCAAAATTATGGAAATATCCCTAAAGGTTCAACACATTTTTTCCCCTGGTTGCACTTGTATAATCACCACACCAATCGTTGGTGCTTTCTACTTAAAATCTAACTGAAGCACAATGGTAGAATTAAAAAGTTCTTGCTTTTTGGAACTTCAAGCTGTTCAGATGAAAATTTGCTTACATTATGGGATGCTTATCATGTGATTTACTAGTTATTCTGTTTGTCAGTTCTTCAGTTTAAAAGAAATGGAGATGCGTACCTTTATGACCTCAGCAGCACACATGGTACTTTCATCAACAAGCATCAGGTATTGCCTTGCATTTTTTCCCACTTATCATGCATTATTTGCATTGAAATTTTAAGATTTGACTACCAAATTCCCTGTTTATAATTAACCAAAAGGCAACTCTGAAAATTTTATGTTTTGAAATGTTATCACTTAGTATTTTGTAATATGAATCTAATTTCATGGCTAATACAAAACCATGATTTGGTATTTATCGCTGTCCTGTATTAAGTTTTTGAAAAGGGATTTGGCTTATAAAAGGAAATTGGAAAAATATTTCAAAAAAAAAAAAGCCCCAAGCTTTCAAGTTTTTGGGTTTGAGCCCTCTGCTTCTTATTGGAACTTCTATTCTATTGAGCCCTTCAACTACAATTTCTGACAAACATTAGGCATTTAATTCCAAGTATGCATGGTATTTGGGTCCTGACTCTAAACTACGAGAAAATTTTAATTGAATAATTAGATCTTTTACTCTAAGGGATGACCAAATCCAACTTATAAAATGATTGCATGTATCATTTTTTAGCTTATTTCCATATCGGAAATAAAAAATCTTGTTTGAGTCCCCTTTATGCAAATAAAGTTTCATTCGATGTGTTATGAGCATGAAATCAATAAGTTAGAAAATACAGGTTCGAAATAGAGATAACCGTAATAAAACATAAGGGCCTTTTCAAAAGAAATTATATTGAGTTTACTGTTCCAACCATCCTGTAAGAAATTAATAAGTCATTGGCTTAAGTGAATGAATATAGTTGGGTTTTTTTTAGTTTTAAGGTTTTTCCTAGACAGGTGTATGTTTATCTGCTTCATGATCTGATGATTTTTTAGTGCTTTTGCCAAATAGTTCTCGATTCCATGGTGTTTGCTTTTCTGCTTCTGTTTATCAGGTTGAGAAGCAAGTTTATGTGGAATTACATGTTGGTGATGTTATTCGGTTTGGCCAGTGAGTAGCTTTTTTCACATGTTCTTCTGCCCTTCGCTTTTTTCTAATTAGTAAAAGAAATATATCGCTCATATAAAGGGCATGTACTACCCCCTTATAAAGCTATTACAAAGTTCACGAAGGCAAAATTAGAAGACATTGGAAATATGTTAGCTATCTGAATGACTATACAATGAAAATTCTATTATTTTCCCAGGCTTCTATAAAATAGTTACTGGAATTGCATCTCATAGCTTAATTCTGTAATGACAACTTGTCCAAGCATTAAATTATGTCTCTGCATTCTTTGCATAGCTTCCATCAAAACCAGTGTTATATCTGCTCATTCATTAATCAGTTTCTTGGGGTAATTTCCTGACCGTCTTACATTCCTCTTTTCTTTTTGACAATGAAAATGTATAATTGTTATGCTGTTCCTCTTCTTGTGGTGGGGGTTTGGTCAAGGCCCCTTCTATCTTCATATGTAATAGCCAGAAATTTGAATATAGTAACTCTAGGATAAAAAAAATGAATACATTGTTTATCAATTAAAGGTGCATGGCAGCTTATAGGGAGTTGTTTAGCTGATTATAATCTTAAAATTGGCAATATTTGGAGTGAGGTTAAGATTGTATGTTGAGTGTTTACTTTTTTTATCCCCATATTGCCAAATTATCATTTTGTTTTTTTTTTTTTTGTTTTTGGCACAGTTCATTTCGATTGTACATTTTCCAAGGGCCACCTGAATTGATGCCGCAGGTACAACTGTTGCCACCAATCTCACACCTAATTATTGATTGATTGTTTTGCACAAGGGACTTTGTTTCTTTAGGTTAAATTTATTTTTATTCTTTCCTTCAGAAAGTTTACAGAAAGTCCCATGGTCATGAAAGGTTTGTGAAATTATTGTAACATAAAAGAATAACAGAAGGGTGAAGATTTTCTAGTTTGTAAGATCCAACAAAAAACTATAAATTCAGTTCAGTATATCCTACTGTATGTTGTATGTTTAGTTGTACACTTTGCATATAATTGTTGACAGTCTCTAGATAAAACAGTGTCTTGCTTTAATGGTTTCAATGCATCAACTGCTGTAATCTTCATATGTTTTTATGTTGTAGGAAACTGATTTGAAGATTCTTGGAGAAGCTAAGATCCGGCAAGAGATGCTTGATCGGGAAGCTTCACTTCAACGAGCAAGAAGAGAGGCTTCTTTTGCTGATGGTATCTCGTGGGGCATGGGAGAAGATGCAATTGAAGAAGAGGAGGTTGGTGATATATATTAAATCTAATTATTCTAGAAATGTCATAATTGCTTTTCGGTTGTCATTGCTAACCATTTTCCACCGATAATATTGATATAGTATTTTCTGTTGGCTGTTTCGCAATAAATATAATTTATATCTTGGTGCATACAATTTCGCAGAAGAATTCAAGTAAGATCAAGGAATTTGATGTCACTTTCCTGACTGGTTTAAGTGCTTTATTCGATCATCGTGTGTATCCATTTTACTTTTGGAAAATCAGGAATCTAGACATTGAATCTCTTCATATATCAAGTTTTTTCTGCATAATCAATTTTAGGCTTTTAATATGGTTTTGGTATTCATCTTTTTTTGGGCAATATCTAGGATGATGCCGATGAAATTACATGGCAAACTTACAAAGGGCAACTTACAGACAAGCAGGAGAAAAGCCGTGACAAAATACTCAAACGAACTGAAAAGGTGGGTGATGTTTATTTTTCATTGCTCCCCCTTTAGATGGATTGAGATCATCTCAAGTTGGTTTGAACTTGATATTTCATGTTCATTTTATCTCTACTGTATTTTATTAAGGAATGTTCAGGATTAAATACTTTACGTAAATCTTAAAAACTTATTTTAACAATAGATAACCTCCTCTTGATTATAGGATAAAATTATGACTATTCATCAATAAAGAATGATGAAAAATTAATTGAACACGATCTATAATGTTCATGCCAACTTGAGGGGATTGCAATCCGTGTTTAATTTAGTGCTAACTTTTTATATTTTACCTGAGGTTAATTCTGAGCTATCCTGTTAATTCCTTTGAGATATATGTTTGAGCATATTTTCACATTTTTATTTGTTATGACTTGTCGCTCTCTCTTCCTCTCTTGCATTGTGTTTATTCTGGAACTCAGAAGTGTCCTGTCTGAATGCCATTCTACTTGTATACTTGACTAATAGAGAAGCAGAAATTCTCACTACATGGTTACGGCCTAAAGTTATTGGAATCTATAAAATGATAGAAATATGAGTAAATAAGAATGTGAATAGAGATCAGAAAGGTCCTAGGTTAACTATGTTTTGAAGGCTTGTGACTATAATTTGACTGTCAATTGTGGTATCCAGTTTGTTTCAATGACTTGAATTGATTGGAGAATAATGTATACTGCCAGAGCTCAAGGAGAAAAGTCTTTAAGCTGTACATGCAGTTGGAGAGTGAAATGTCTTAGAACTGTTTGAATTATTTATTTAAGGTAAAAGGTTTTATTACTAAAAGACATTAGGGGAAAAAAAGAGCTGAGTTTATGCATAGCAATACTTTCCTATGTTTCTGGGGAACAGCAACAGACATCATTTATGGGATCTGATATAGTCTTTGAGATACACGTCTTTTATTCGTTGATGTTAATTTTTTTACTAATATTTTCTTATTCAATGAACTTTTGGTTGTAGATTGCTCATATGAAGAAAGAAATAGATGCAATTCGTGCTAAAGACATTGCTCAAGGAGGGCTGACACAAGGACAGCAAACTCAGATTGCACGTAATGAACAAAGAATTACAGAGGTAAAAGCTGGCTCTTTCTCTTAAATGTTGTCTGATGGTTCTGCTTTCTCCTTTTGGAGAGGAAAGCTCTTTTGATTACTCACATCAGCATTTTCTTTATTCGTATCTATTAACAGATCTTGGAAGAATTGGAAAACTTGGAAGAGACATTAAATGAAAGTATCCAGGAAAGTATCGGTGCGCATGGTGGAAGGAGATCCAGCTATATGAAAAAGGGTACAGGAGAAGATGATGAAGATTTTTTAAGGTGCTTCCCCATTTTTCGGAATCCCTTTTAAACATACAAGTTTAAAAGATTCTTAAAATGCCTCAATTGGATATTATGATTTTATGGTTTTTGGTACATGATTGTGTTCAACAGTATCTGCGACATTTCTCTTTTCAATATAGATTATGCACATTTCAATCAATAGGTAAAGCTTGTTTTTTTATTCCTTTCAGCGATGATGATGAATTCTACGATCGGACAAAGAAGCCTTCAAGGCAAAAAGATGGTGAAAATCAATCAATTGAAACTGCTGATACTCTTCTTGACAAGAGAGACACCATTATAAAAGAAATGGAAGACAAAAAAGAGGTGCTTTTGATGGAGAGAAAAAAAATGGAATCTGAGACTACAGCAGGAACTGAAGTTGGAGACTTGCTTGATGCTTATATGTCAGGGCTGTCTTCTCAACTAGGTTAGGAATTACTTTTTGAATTATTTAAATTTGATAACTTTGAAAACATTTTATCTTACATCTTTGTTACTAATATCGTATACCTCTTGGCAGTGCTTGATACAACTGTGAAACTTGAAAAAGAATTGTCTGCTCTCCAATCTGAACTGGATAGGATCATTTTCCTATTAAAAATTGCTGATCCATCAGGGGAAGCTGCTAAGAAAAGGGATTCAAGAGTACATGAGCTTAAACCTGATAAAGTTGAAGCAACTCCTGCTGCTGCTACAACCAAAAAGCAACCTTCTGTGAAACAAAAGAAAAGCATTGGGGTGGGAAAACCAATGGAAGATAACTCTGGGAAGAAAGAGGGTGCTCCAGATTTGGGGGTTGCTCTATTGGAATTAGACAAAAATCCAGAAGCCGAAAATATTGCTGTAGATGCACCTGAGGCTAAACCTTCAGCATATACTGTTGTAAAGCCTCAATGGCTTGGTGCAGTCGATGATAGAGAAGAGAAAGATACCAAGCAAGAAGTGGTATTCATGGATGAGGCTGACCAGTTTGTTGATTATAAAGACAGGCAAAAAATCGTGCTTCATGTTAGTGGAGCACATGGTAAGGTGGACTTAGGAATTGAAGAAGCTGCTCCAGGGTTGATAATAAGGAATAATAAGAAAACTGAGGGAGCTAGCATCAGCGATATTGATGGTGCTGAAAAATCTATAACATCTGCTATGGAAACCACTTTGGCAGCAGAAGATGCTGTGGCATTGTTACTAAAGCATAAACGAGGGTATCATGCAGGAGATGAGGAAGATAAGGAAAGACAAGAGAGAGGCACAACCCAACATGGTAGTAAGGATAGTAAAAGGCCAAAAAGAGTGCTTGGCCCTGAGAAACCATCATTTCTCAAGAGCAATTCAGACTATGAATCTTGGGTACCTCCTGAAGGTAATGGCTCTCTCTTACAACTAAACTTGGATTTGGCAAACACTAGCAGCTGAATGCAAAAAGTGTTTAACCTTGCTATTGTGAATGTGTCGTAAGTCTTTTTAATTTTCCATGCAGGACAATCTGGTGATGGACGAACCTCTCTGAACGATCGATTTGGATATTGATTTGATAAGCTCGGCATGTACAGTATTTGGACCCTGCCCCTAAGCATTATCTACAGTGGGAAAATGTCTTTTACAACGGAGATATTGCCACTATGCTTTGCTTGACGCAGACAATTATCAGTTCAAGTTGGAAAAAATTATGCGCTTGTGTGAAACACTTCAACCAAATAGAGACCTGGCTTAACGTTGCTTGGTGTCATTGATCATTCGAAGAATTAGCACTTCTAAGAATTTAGGTTGGAGATATTCCTCGGGGATTTATGTTTTCAAAATGGTGGGAGAGCCACGATATGTATGCTTTGCTGTATTTAATCTGGATTATTTATGTACCCATGTGCATCAAAAAAACAATTCACTTATTACAGATTTATTTGGTGAAAAGCCCTTCGTTTCCATGAAGTAAGAACTGGAAGATGAATGGTTCCTCTGTTTTCTTTCATCTGCAGTGTTGCAGGGCTTTTCACTTCCAGACAAGTGCCGACTGTTCATAATGATGATCTTGTATCCAAAATCCATTTGCGCCTTTAACGGAACTGGGAGGTGCGTACCACCCATGTTTACATACTAATATGGTAGTTAATTTTCTCGCAAATTTTGCATTTAATCAAGAAGACAAATTCTGTCGGCATGTCATTCCTCCTATGCAAGCTGGCTTGCTGCTTCTCGGGGATGTCAGTGGAGTGACGTAGAGCAGGATGCCTTTGTAACTTTTGTTGCTTCGTTTTTTTTCCTTTACAAAATAAAATAAATAAATAAAGGACTTGCTGTTTATATGTTCTGTACAGCCATGCAAGGTTAAGAACAATTTAGTTTTCAACAGCAAACCAAATTCCTTATATGAAATGGGCAAACGACATCACTACACAAGGATGAAATTTTATTAGCCCTTTCATCCTCAAGGCCTTTCCCGGATGCTGTAAACCAGGCCACTGAAATTTCCATTTCCCAGTTCTATTAATGGTCTAGTAACAGACATTAAACTCCTATATTTTACATATAAATTCTTTTTTGTACACAGGGGCATACAAAAAGCAGCTAATAAACAAATAAAAAAATTTGAGGAATTGTTTTAAACTAAGCATATAGAAACCGTCAACGTCTGTTATGATACAACAAAGTCAGTTTTCCCCGATGAATTGAATGCACTCAAACTGAAATTGCCAAGATATATTCCTGTACAGCACGAGGTCCCATGTGAATTTGAATGCATTCAAACAGTATGCACAGGACACACATTGTGAACCTAGAGACAACGAGGTGCACAAATAATTTCCTGGTTAATTTAATTTCCCCTTTTTTTTCCTTTTTTTTCTTGTGGAAAAAATGCTATCACCATCAACTAATCAAATAATTGAATTAAAATACAACCTTAATCCTTGGACTAACTCATCTTTTTCTTCAGATAGCTGTCGCAGTGGGCCTAAAACAATCAATATTGCATAATCCGACCGATCTTATCATGTTACCAAAGCTGCCAAAACAGTCAACAGTAAACAAACAAAACCAAAAATTGTATGTTTGTGCCACCACATTAGGCACAAGCAAGAAAACATAGAAAAGCATGAACTGAAAAGAGGAAAACAAAAAAGTCAGCCAATTTACCGATCAATGCTGTTCCTTGCTTTCTCATGATGGTCTGAGCTAGGATTGTCTTTCTCAGGCTGATCTACACTTTTTCTTGATTTTTCTCTCTTTTCAGTGCTGGTTCTTGATTTTTCTCTTTGATCTGTGCTTAACCTAGGCTTTTCATTTTGCGCAATAATCTGTATAAATTTTTCTCTCTGATCCATGCTTGGTCTAGAAGCCTCTCTCAAATCTGTGCTCTGCCGGGGATTCTCTAGTTGATCCCTGATTGGCACAGATCCATTTCTATGATGTGATCTCTCAATGGCAGATACGAACTTCTTGAGATGCCTGATGTATTGCGGATAAAGCTCCAAGTCACAATGATTTCCACCTTTCACCCATAATGGTTCATATTTTTCTTTACACAGGTCCCAAAGCTGCTTACCATGGGTCCAATCCACAACATCATCAGAAGTTCCCTGTAAGAGTGAGGCAAACATAGAGCAGAATAGTCCAGTGAAAGATAATAATGTTTAATGCTTGCAAATTATTACGCTTAAAATAACAAGCTGTTCATGCGAAAGCTCAATGTATGTCATGGCGACTAATATCAGTAGATTCTAAAGCTAATACAAGTGACTTCCCATAAGCCATAAACATTTAAACCTAATCAAAGATAATTACACAAATGGGAAATGCTAGATGCATCAAGTTAAGTAAAATATCCATGGGAACAAGTATCATCCGTTGCTTAAATGACAAGAGGGCGACTCTGTGGATGGATATTTTTTAGCAATAGTAATGTCTATCTCAAATGTTTAGTTCGCTAGAAACTGGTAAGCAAACCTTGACTCACCCTAATGCTGCATTAGATACTCTATGAAAATTCAATATTGCAAATCACACATTTTTGAAAGTTAGCTAGCAACTAATGTTTGAAAGCTCAAAATAAAGGTCAATTACAATTTGCATTTAGATTTAGAAGCAGAATAAGTTTTGCTAAAAAGTTTAGGTGAATCTAATAGCTATACTGCCAAGTTATAACATTTTAGCATTATCACAATTTAAAAACGGTTCAGAAAATATAAATGGCAAGTAATAGCTTTTGACCATTAACAGTTAAAATATGTCATCTTAGCATATATGTTAGGTTGATCCAGGATATGAAATTTCTAACACCTTATTTTCTGCTTCTATTTTCTCCAAGGTTTCTTGATCTTGTACGAGGTTGACAACAAAATTCATTGGGTTGTTAGATTCTTATGCAACTCAAATGAATTCTATAACACCTACTTCCAACTAAATGGAACCAGATACATGATTTCTTTCTTAGACTGCAAAAATCTGGCCAATTGGATATGCAATATTCAGAATTGTATGGAAAGGATATTGTCCACGAATTCAGGATTTACAATTTTAGCATACAAGGGATGTCTCAAATTATAGCTTATCACAGAGACATGCCAATTTCACTGTTAGACATCATGTCCAGATGGCTCAATAAAGCAACAATCAGTGCAATACGTCAGCAAACCTAACATCTTAGACTGTCTACTTGCCTCTGATCATATAAGTGACTGCACTGGATTCTCTTGGCTTCATCACATTCACCAATAGACTTTTCCCATGGAATATGTGCAAGGAAAACCTTGCACTAGCAAGCCTTACTAATACTATAGAAACATCTAAAAGCTTGAACATCATTCTCAAATTTAAAAATAAATAAATAAATGTATAAGCATAAAATACGTACGTGGATGACTAGTACTGGACAACTGACGAATGGTATTTTATCAACATTCTGAAACATTTAAAAAATATGTTTAGTTAACCCATAGTGAAATTATCAAATATTGAAACAAGTAAAACATCACAGCTCCGCAGTTGATAACTTAATGATAAAAAAATACCTTATATATGTCAAACCAATATGATCGCTTCACCGGATACATGACGCGGAGGCCAGATGCAATAGGGCTATGTAGAACCACTGCCCTCAATTTCCCTAGTTGGGATGCCAAATCTAGAGTCGGTCCACTTCCAACAGATTGTCCGTATAATATGATATTTTCTTCCTTGACATCATATCTATATTGAAGGCATCTAAATGCAGCTTCTATGTCAGCATATGTATTCTGCTCAGATGGCTGGCCAGATAAAACGAGGAACAAACAACAGAAAATTCAGCTGCCTTCTAAAAGGTTCCAATGGCAAAACGTTAGCAAATAAAGAAACCTATGACTCCATTTAAATTACATAAAATTGGGATAAAGATAACAAAAAAATCTCTCTATTATTATTATTATTATTTTTGTAGTAGGGAGGAAGTGAAGCTCTCATACTGAATTAAAACCTCAAAGTCATTTTAATTGCAAAGATATAGTAATAAAACTAACATAAGTGGATTTTGTTTCCATAAAAGCAAACCAAGTATCTTAATGGATGACCATCTATGATTCTTTACAGATTGAAAAAGTTCCAACTAATCCACTTGTTGATAATGATAGACAAAGCCCAAAATACGGAAACCTAAAATCTTCAAATTCATCAAACCTAACTGTTCAGAGTAAAAGTGGAATCATGGAAAATTCCAAATTTCATTTCCTTCATTATCTTCCTTTTCTGAGTCATAAAGAAAAAAAATTGCTCTCTTATTCATATTTCCTGATAAATCAAACAGAATTAAATTAAAAGAATAAGAAGCAAATTATGTACCTTTCCGCTGGACTGTCCATACCCACTATAATCATACCTGCAAAAATACAATAACCAACAATTTTCACAAATTTAAAAAATGAGGAAAAAAACCGACACGATAATAAATTTGAAAAAAAAAAAAAAACGGGGAGCGGAGATTGACCCCATTAAGTTGACCCGTAGATGCACGCTGAGTTCATGAAACAAATCATACATCTGTCCCAGATCGGCGGCGTTGCCATGGGAATAAAGCAGGGTCAAGTTAGCCGCAGGATTTTTAAAATATACAGCCACCACACGATTCCCTCTCTTGGTGTCCAGCTTTAATACATCGACATTTTCTCTCGTCCCCAATCCCACCATCATTAACTTCCCACTCGCCTCGTCCATCGCCACCTGATAAGACGGCGGACTAGGCGGAAAGAACGCGAACTTTGCCGCCATCGATGAAGTCAACGCCCCCATCCCCGAATTCCCAAAAAAAAAAAAAAGGAAAACAGTAGCTCGAAGATTAATCCCAAAGAAAATCCCACTTCAAAAAACGAAAAGAAATCAAACATAACAGAAAACTAATAAACAAAACAACACGATTGCAGCTCAAAATCACAAGGAGAGACAGGAAAAGGGCGTAGTGTTTGTTTGGAAACAAAGAAAGTGAAGGAAAACTGGAGGAGGGAGGAAAACGGGAAGGCGAGCAAATTCCGGCGAGGAAAAGGAAGGGAGCACGTGTGACATCAAATTATAACGGAAGGAAAACAAAACAAGAAAGGTTTTTATTATTGTATGTAGGAGAAGAGGGTGTGTGACACGTGTCCAATTGGGGGGTTTACAATCAAGCTGTCATCAGTTTTCTCTTTATTACTGTCTGAAAAAGTTAAGAATTAAGGGTGTAATTATTTTTTTTCTTTTGGGCGGAGAGAATGTAATGATTTTTTGTGTATGAGATTTCGTGTGAATTTTTGCTTTAATGGTTGAATGATAATTGCTAGATTATGGCTGTGATTAATTAGATTTGCATCGAAGAAAAAGGAGAAATTACAATGGAAAAATCCGCCATGGATAAGATTATGTGGAGGACACTTAGCTTTGTGGGTGCTGTTTTCAAGGGTAGAATATCTAATGCATAATCTTGTTGTTGGTTGCTCATTTTGTGCCGCACTTTTTGGCATTCCCATATTGGATTCATATTGTTTTTTTTTTTTTTTTAACGTTTATTGATATGTGCCCAATAAAAATAATTATTTTCTTGTATTTACTCTAATTGATTGGGGAAATATTTAAAATTATTATTTTAAAAGTAAATTTAGAATCTTTTTTATTTAATTCACAGATTTTTTTAAATTTTTATGAACTTTTTTTTTTAAATCAGCTTTTGAAAAAAATATATATTTACTTGATTTTATAAAAATAAAATAGTTTTTAAAACTCAAAATAATTAAAAATGTAAATTTCTTTATCAAAAAACAAAATGCAATGTCAAAAGAATTCTAATGTGGATAGATAGTAAGGAAGAGATTGTGACTTAAGATTTCTTTCAATTTTCACAAATAAAAATATAGATGGTTTGATTGATTTTAAGTCACATTGTTTGGTAGACATATGCCGCTCTTTGTATTTATTCTACTTTACCGGTTAGTTCCCTAAAATATTTTTGGTACAATTTATTTTTTGAATTCAGTTTTTGGGATGCATTACCTTTTTGAATTTTAAAAATATATAACTTTTCATTTCTAATGCTAACAAGACACGGCGACCTGTCACCATTTATTACATGATATGGTGACCTATTAAGAAATTACATCTTTGGGAAAAATGTAAAAAAAAAAACTAAATTTATAGGTTACTCGGATCAAAAAATATTTTAGATGGTGAATGAAAAAAATAAATAAATAAATTCAAATAACTGAATATGATTTAACCCTTTGTTTGGTGTCATTCAATTTCCATCTTTTCACCATCCTAATAATATTAATATTAGTGTTTTCTTTTTTCCCCCATAAATATTGGTAACAGAAAGTTAATTTTAAACATGAAAAATTTGAAATGAGAACTTAATGATATTCATGGGTTAAATTTTGGCACATATTTATTAATGTATTAATAATATATTAATATTCTAATAATATTATTATTAATATGAAAACTAAAATTTAAGTCTCCAAAAAGATCAATTGGAACTAGTTAAATTAATATTACTTGTCATAAAATAGTAATAATAAAAGTAAAAAATCATATGTTCAATACTCGCCTCTGTACAAGATATATAAAAAAACATATATCTAAAAAGGCAGTTTTCAAGTAAAAAAATTAATTAATTGTTTGTTGTGACGGAGCTACGTTCAATTAAGATGGACATTTGTCATTTCTTAATTTTCTAAAATATATATAATAATATGTAAATTTATATTATTTTTAAAGATCTGTAAATCTTAAAAGATTATATTTTTTATATATCTAATTTAGACATCTAGTTCTTTACTCTCCTAACTGACTTGCTATTTGCTCTCCCGAGTAAGGGTTTTTAGCTCTGCCACTGATTGTTCGGTTCTTCCATTCCATGAATTTGGTGCAACATTCAGAAAAAGGAAACCAAAATACTAAGGCTATAAGTACCACTAATCAAGTTGCATAAAATATGATCATGCAGTCTCATTCTTAATTGGATAGATTAATTAGGGCAAAGCAAAAATCATATTGGATTCAAATTATCCAATTGAATCAACTAAAAAATATTATATTTCTCTTTGAATTTATATCAGGCAGAAAATTTTTAAGAAATAAACTTATTATTTTAAGAAAAATTACTATTGATATTGAAGTTTGATATATTATATTAATGCTCCTTATATTTAAAAATTATATTATTTGTCAATCTGTTTTATTATATTTTACTAATATGTCATTTTGTTAAAATTTGAGAAAATTATTATTTATTTTATATTATTTGACATAATATACTAGTACGCCTTTGAAATTTGAAAAATATACAATTTGTTCCATGTAATTTAATATAATACACTAATACTCCCCTAAAGTTTGAAAAAGAATATAATAAATTAGTAAAAAAAAAAATTCTCTTTTGCTTAGGGGAATATTAGTCTAATAAATAAAACTTATATGAGGGTACTAGTGTAATATGATAAATTTTTAGGGAGTAAATAGTATAACTTTCAAACTTCATGGAGATACTAGTGTATTATGTCAAACTACATGTGGCTAATAATATATTTTTCAAGTCTCATGAGAGTACTAATATATTATATCAAACTATATGCGACAAATATTAATTTTTCCTTAAAATTTTTGTTAGAAAGATATTATATTACGGTGAAATGAAAAAAAAATTACTATTTATCTCTTAAAGTTTATTTTATTGTACCAGTACTTCTACAAGTTTGATATATTATATTAGTATTTTCTGAAATTTGACATATTATATTAATGTTTATATGAACAAAAAAAATATTATTTTTAACTAACTGTAAAATATTTTAAAATTTAATAAAGAATTATTTTTTTTAATCTTATAAGATACTAATATAATATATTGAAAATAAATAGTAATTTTTTTTATTTTAATCCAGTTTATATATAGCTTGTAAATATTTTTTCCTATAATTTATTTAAATTAAAAAATTTTGATTTTTCTCTAATTCGATTTTATTCAAAAGAGATAAAAGTTGGATTTTCGATTGCTTGTTGGAGTGTTCATCGGAGCTGACAGATGCAAATTTTTCAATTCCATGGGACGAAAAAATAAGAAAAGAGACAAGTAAATGGTCAAAAATACATGATAGAAATTGGCATAGAGTTAGAACATGGGAATCCTTGATCTGGACAAGGACGACTCTTATCCTGACGAGTGATAAGAGACAAGACACTTGTTTTGATTGAGAGATACGTTTGTTTCTACTGTTAGTCAAAGCTAAGACCACCCTTCCAAATTCGAATTGGACAGTGATACGACAATTGTAAAATAATTTGCATGAGCAATAATTAGAGAAAATGACAAAGGGATATGATAATTGTAAAATAATTTCTAATGAATAAAAAAATTATAGTGGAATCCATTTGAATTATTTAATAATAAAATAAATCAATAATATATTATTAATTAATATATAATTAATATAATATTAACTTAAATAATTTAAAATAATTAATAAAATTAAATATGATGAAAAATATTATTATATTTACTAATATAATTAATATATAATTTGTATTAATTACTTTAAAATATAATTAT
>CATIWF010155407.1:0-25933 GCA_949630135.1 Balakata baccata | reverse complement strand
TTTTCTAATTTAATAAAGGGCTTATTATCCACAAATAAAAATTAAATAATGCCTCTAAATTATAATTCACTTTACAACGAAGCATTATATTATTGATAATAACTTAGACAATGGTAAGGGTGTCAAAACGGGTTTTTGGGTCGTGTTCGTGTCATATCATGTCGATTCATTCGGTTGATTCGATTAGAGTTAATATGAATTCGATCCATTTATTAATCGGGTTGACTTAAACACGACACAAAAATTAAACGGGTTACACAAACACAATACGTTTAATTTTCGAGTCGTATTTGGATCATAAAATCGGACACGAATACGACAAAATTATATTTTTTTGGATTATTTGACTTAACACGACACGATTATGCTTCTTGGATCATTTGATATGACACGATCCGACACAATATGATTATGTCTTTTTGGATCATTTAACACTATATAACACGACTGATACGACACGAAAATAATATTATTAACCTTGATATTTTAGTAAATTTACACGTATAATAAACAGGTTGAACAATATGAAATAATTATACGGGTTGTAATTGGTTCGCATGTCAACCCATGACACGATACGATATGATTTAAGTCATATCACAAATAGATTGATTCATTTATGGTACGAACTCGTATAAACTCAATACTAATTCATTAATTTTACGTGTTTCATATATCTAGTTCACGTGTTATGATCCATTTTGACATCAGTGGACAATACATCTATTACAAATAAATATTTGGCGTCCCATGGCCATGTGATCTTTAGTATCAATACTTAATAATAATAATAATAATAATAGAACAAAATCAACCTTTATGCATTATTATAATTAATAACATTATCTCCCCAATGAATTCTCTATTATTTGATATATATATATATATATATATATATATATATATATATATTTGTCACTTTTCTTAGCTGTTTCAAAAATAAAAGCTATATAGAATTATCAGCTTTTAATCTAAAAGTTCTGTTTGCAGATTAAAATGATTGAAATTTATTATAATCGCAAATCAACTTTGAATGATTAGCTTATCAATTGTATTATTATTGTTATAATTGATAAGCTAATCATTCAAAGTTGATGGCCCTCCAAATCAATAAATAAGGGTAATTATTTTATAGTATTGTTTTAAAAAATACTATTGGTTCTATAAAAAAAATATCATTGGTTTATCATTTCATTTTCTTCAAATCATTTAAATTAAATGATTCCAATGAGTTAATTTATTGGTTGATATTTTTGAAGGCATGATATACAGGTAAAATGAATTTGGCACTTATATCAAAATTGTACCAAATATTTGGTTTGTATCAATTTAATATCACATATTTGTAATTTTTTTTCAAAACAATATTTATTGCAGAATTCGTCATCTGATGTGGATATTGAAAATGCATGTAGCATACCACATTAAATGTCACTTCATAATATGTGATATTTTTATCTGAAATAGTATGTGATATGGTATGACACTTGTATTTTCAATGTCTATGTTATACGAATGTTGCAAAAGATATTGTTTGGAAACAAAATTGCAATAATACTAAATTGATACAAAATAAAAATTTGGTTCCATTTTAATTGAAGGACAAAGTTTTGGTTAAAATATTCGTTTTACCCCATGGTATACATTGATCTACAAAATTATCAATGGTAGGCTATTGCAGTGTTGTCATCTAGAAATGACTCTACGTATTTCCATGATTTTTTTTTTTCACTGGATTACAATATATTAATTCAATTATATTCTGAAGTTATACGTAAATAATAATTATTTTATATGATACAATATGATTGGATTAATCAATTTAGATAATTATATCAAAAAATTTTGATTGATGGTGTTAGTGTTAGTACCAAATTTCAGGCTCTATATATGGGGAAGACTCCTGAGAGATCGGGACTTAGGTAGCTAGGGGGATTGATGTCCAATCCACAGATCCGTTCCGATTCCTAAAATCTTGGCTCCCTAAAGCAGAAGCAGAAACAGAGTTAGTAGCCATTATCAGACACTCTGTCCTGAGATTTCACCATTTACATAATAATTTATTTTATGCATTCAACCCAGTAAAGGAAAAGCAACCTATATAATTGTCAATTAGGCTGTGCTTGTTTCCCAGGAAAAAGAAATTTTTGGGGGGGGGGGGGAGGGAAATGGCTACTCTAATAGTACCGGATGTTGTCCCTTCTCCAACTGAGGACTGCGAGAGTCTCAGAAAGGCTATCCAAGGTCTCTCTCTCTCTCTCTCAGTCTCTCATATTTTTCATTTTTTTTTTTCACTTTCACACTTTATTAATTCTAAAAATTTCTTTGCTTTCTAGGTTTACCCAAGTCATGTAATAATATTGCTTGTCTACGAGTTTTACATGTTTGAAAAAAAAAAAAAATTTGTTGTCCTTTTTTATTCTGGGGGTTCTTTGATATTCTTGATTTTCCTTTCAGTTTTATATTTTTCCCTAAAGTTACTATTTTTAGTTGTATGAGATAGTGGGAATATATTCTTGAACAGGTATTTTTAGAAGAAACTATATTCTTATTATGTATTTTTGCTTGATTGTTTATGGGATTAGGGATGGATAAGAAGGCAATTATAAGGATATTAGGACACCGAAATGCAACTCAAAGAAGGTTAATAAAAGACACGTATCAAGAGCTGTACGAGGAATCTCTCATTGACCGTCTCCGTTCTAAGCTGTCTGGTGATTTTGGAGTATGTTTTGTTTTCCCTCTTAATTTAATTCATGTATTATGTGTGATAAATGATGTTTTGCTGATGTATGAACCACTTCATATAGACCATGGAATCATAGATATTTGATAGTTATTTTTGACTATTACTGCTTTTAATTTGATGGCTGATAGAAAGCAGTAATTTTGTGGGCATATGAGCCCTGGGAAAGGGATGCAAGACTAGCAAACGATGCACTGAAAGCTAGGAGAGTTGGCTTCAAACAGCTTCAAGTGATCGTTGAGATGGCATGTGCATCATCTCCTCACCATCTGCAGGCAGTAAGGGAAGCCTACTGCTCTCTTTTTGATTGCTCTCTTGAAGAAGCTATTGCATCTGTTATCTCTGCTTTGCCCCTGCGAAAGGTCAGCCACAATCTTACTCAGATGCTTGCAAGTTGTGTTCATTCACAGCAGGAATCCTTCTTATTTATGCTTGAGTAAATAATCATTTTCTTGAACAAACTATTTCTTAATCTAAAGGAAAGCTAGGGAACTTGGCAGGAATTAGAAAATGCTGTTTCGAAAAATGATTTGCTCATGTTGTCAATATTAGATCCTTTTTTTTTTTTCGATCTGATCAGGCAAGAGTAAAATTATTAGAGCTTATAGTTGTCTAGAGAGCTAAATAAGAGGGAACAACAAAATCGGCAAACGAGGAAAGGAAAAATCGAATTCAAGCTTTTTACATTTACAGTTTACACTGTAAATGACCGAAAGAAATTCGTTAGTTTTGTTTCAAGATAGCCAAGTAACGTCGGTGTTTGCGTCTTTACAGCTTTTGGTGGGTCTGGTAAGGTCTTTTAGGTACGATAAGGAACTTGTGGATGCAAATATAGCCACCAAGGAGGCAAAGAAATTGCACAAAGCCATCAAAAGAAAGCAGCTAGATGATGATGATTTAGTGTTTTTGCTCAGCACCAGGAATGTGTATCAGCTCACTGCAACTTTTCAGTGCTATCAGCAGAAGTTTGGAACTCCTATTCACCAGGTTCAACTCCTATACTTACCTAGTTTAGAACTTCAGATATTTTCATTTTCTCAGAAATTTTCTGACGGGCAGTTTTTCTTGCAGGACATGAGGAATTGTGGAAAAGGAGATTTGGAATCTCTGTTGAGAGCGGTGACTTTGTGCATAGAATCCCCAGAGAAACACTTCGCTCAGGTAATTGAATAAGAAGAGATTGATTTACTTTAGTCTATTTTCTTATTTTAACCATTTAGCTTCTTTAAGATCCTTTGCTTTCGTTACCATTGATTAAATTGTGGACAGGTGACGGGAGCTGCCATAATTGGGCTGGGGACAGATGAAGATTCATTGTCAAGAGCTATTGTAACTCGAGCTGAAATCGACACTGTAAAAGTCAGAGAGGAGTACTTGAACATGTACAAAACAACCCTTGATGATGCGGTTATCGGTGACACTTCCGGGGACTACAAAGATTTCTTGATGACCTTACTTGGTGCAGGACTCTGATTTACTCAACCTGCACTCGTTGTTTTTTTGTTTTTTTGGATCGCCATATTGGATTTGCTTATGCTAGCAGTTTGATATAAAATTTGTAACTTCTACTACTTGTATTATTAAAATTTGAGCATTAATTGATTTCTGTGTCATGATTCATAAAAGCTCTATAATCCACAACCAATGTGTGTAGGCAAAAACAATTATACATCATAATCACACGGACCGAAACTAACGCCCGATGACCGAGACTTTCCGGACAAATGGTACAAAGAAACAAATGAGACAACAAAAATTAAGAGACGAAGTTGACAAAATAAACTGCAATTTTGCCTAAAATTACAATGAAGAAAATAATGGCTGTTGTATGAAGCTTGATTCGGACGTCATGAAATTCACTGGCTGCAAACTAGGTTGCCTATAGGCATTGCTAGCATTCTCATAATTAATATCCAATCGACTGTTCTCATCCACTTCATCAAGTTCAACCACCTCCTGATCACAAACCACAATCGAAATTTTTTGTAACAAAAATCCTTGCGTCCACTTAACTTTTCCAATTGTAAGCGACGGAGAAAGAGGGGGATTGATGATATAATAGAAACTAAATGACAGAAATACTAACATAAGCTAGGTTTCTCCTTCCTTAAGGGTTTCCCTGGTTGAAATGGTAGCTGAGAGGAACGAGAGATCATAATATTAACAATTAAAGCAATCCAATATATACCTTCACAGAATAATGACGAAATGTAGGGAGAAAACGGATCTTGCAGTACTCATTGAATGCTATAGTCATCAATAATAGAGGAATTGTGGCTATAGATGCAGTTGGTTTCGACTTCAGCCCAAATAGGCCAATCATGGTAATTTGCATTAGCATGATTGCAATGTATATGTAGTGATGAATGTATGGCCAACATCGTCCACTTGTCTCGTAAACAGTTTCATATACATCCTCAATCTGCAAAACCATGTTAAAGAGAACCAAAAATAAAGAGTGGAAAGATGAAATATAAGACATCTAACCTGGTTGACATACACAATGTAGCCCAGACAGAAGCAGCCAACAAGAAATGGAAGCAACATTGGTGAGACGAGTGCATACACCGTACCAATCAGTATTGATAGGGTGACTGAGGGGATGATTCTACAGTATGGCAGCGAATAAAGATAAGGATTTTCCTCTCCTCTTCCACATGTACGCAACTTTATGAAATCCAATATGAGCATGCCAGGCTGAAGAATCTCCAAAGAAAATCCTGATAGGCCATCTGTTAAGATGTATGTCATAAAGAAATCAGCCTGAAATGCAAATAAATAAGAAGCTATAATCAAAGAACAGCCCTTTGAATAACACGTCCAAAACATCAGCAGAAAATGATGTGAGAGATAAATCAATGAAAAACTTATAGTAGTGTGCCAATGATGTAGATCAAGAAAACCTGAGCTTACTTGAGCAGTGACAACACTAGCAAGATGAATAGGAAAGTCCTTGGGATGAGAGAAATATTGTCCAATTTCATCAAGCAAGGACCCAGATATCAAGCTCAAAAAGAATACATTTCCCACTAGAAAATAGAAAACCATATTGCAGGCTTTAATCTCTGCTTTGCTCTTTGAAATGGAGCCACCTATGTAAGCCATGCCAAGCATTGCAAAGGGAACAATATATATAAATCCTTTGAGGATAGCACTTGGAAGATAACCTGTCAGGATAGAGCTTACCCCTGGTCTATCACAAATCCGACATGTCAGATTATACTCTTTTAACATAATTCACACAGCATAAATAGGAGAATTTTCTTGCCCAGATCAGGTCTTCATACACCAATATGATCATTCTCTATCACATATACAACATTATGACCACTTTGAACACATGGCAGAGTGTGATCGAATTGGTCCGTCATGGACCCAGTCTAAGCAAGTATTATCTTAAATAGGACGTGAAATAAGCTCAATGCTTATTGTGAGACAGAAAAGAATAAAAGTGTAACATATGCTATAATCCATGCGACATCACATAAACACAAATCAAATTTCAAAATCAAGATCAGAAAAATCTCCACCTCCATTTTTCTAGATAATTCAACATTTATTTGCCCCAATAAAAATGTCTGTGGTCTTGTTCCATTTGCTGTTCCATAAATTAAGAATGAAATATTGAATACTCAAAATAGGGCAACCAGTGTGTATTCACTTCACCCAAAAGAAACAGAACAGGAACAAGAGTTCTTACATCAGCTCTATCGCTATGGCTGGAGGGAACCATTTCTTTAATTTCTCAAATCTTGCTATTCCTTGAACAGCTGTAACTGGGACAGCAAAGAATATTGTAACCAGTGATGCAGAAACAATGACTCCGATTCTGTAAAATATTGACATTTTAAATGGAAGTGTGATATTCCTCCATGAGACATCCCTTGGTTCTGGAGCCATTTCAGTGGTCCATAAAAGCGGATTTGAGTGCTGCTGGGATTGGGCAGCCAATACAGCACCACATCGAGACTTGAAGGTGGCAAAGGCTACGGGCAACTCCTGCACAATGAAAGGAACAGTACTATGGCTTATTGGTTACCCTATGGATGAACACTTTCAAGTTTTAATTTCTAATTAACCTACAGCCTACTAAAATTCACCTTCTTGAAATTCCAACATGTTGAACTTAATTCGGAGAATAAATATATCTTTTCAAATTAAAGCTAATATCCTTTAACGCTCATATCAATTCACTACAGAAAATACCTTTCCTTTCAGCATATTTTCGCTCTGAAGTTGGCAGATCTTATGATAAATTTCCTGAACCTTTTCCTCAAGCAGGGTAATTTTCAAAGCATCTTGTCCAGAAGTATCCATGAGTAAGCATTCTTTGCCATGCTTCTTGACTGTGGATTTCCCTCGCAAGTTTTTGACCTTTTCTTTAATGTATTTTGCCTGTTTCTACTTGCAAGGAATCAGTAAAACTAAAAGTAACCATTATATTTCAACCTCCTGTGACTTGTGTTTTCAAAAGAATAAAATTCTTACACTGATTCTTGACAATTCACAATGCCCGACAAATTAATGGAAAAAGAAAAAAAATGATCATGCACATATATGATATATTAAGATATCATAAAGGTAAAAGAATGAACAGCGCTGGCATATAAATAGGATACCAAAATCTGGAATTTGTTCAAATTAACCTTACCAGAAGATCTTCAATTTCTTTCCCATCATATAACATTTGATGGGAATGATAACTTTTAGGGTGATATTTAGAGAAGAAGTGATCAACAGAACACCCATATGCCTTGTGTTCAATGCACAAGGGAATTTGACGAACTAGAACAGTGAACTGATCAGGTCCATGTCTTAAGTCTTGAAGTTGTTGGATTCTTTTAACCAAAATTTCATCATACTCCTGAAAGTAAATGATAAAGAATTAAACCGTCTCTTCAAAAGACCAAGATGCAACATTAAAGCTGCAATGACCAACCTTAATCAGATTCCTGACATGCTTCTTTTTGTAATTAAAAAAATGGACCGAAAAAAAAAGAGTACAATGTGCTCACTAATCAGACCAAAACCTCACCTTATACAATAGGTATAAGCCAGAGAAAGATACCAACCACAAGCATGTAAAATGCACCCAAAGCCTATAGGGAACAAAAAAAGAAAAAGAAACTCAATTCTGTGATAAATATGCCTGTCAAACATTGACAAACCCATAACCCATGTTGATTATAGAAAACACATTAAAATAGAGTCCACAAGAATATAAATATTTTGTCTTAATTATATATATTATCTTAATTATGTCTCAATTACTTAGCTAACCATAAGATAAATAACAAAACAAGCAAGAGATGAAGTTAATCTTATAGGAAACCGAACCTGTTGGAACCTCTAATAACATTAGATATGGTAAAAGAATCCATTGAATGGTGGACCCTTGATGGGTCGTCATGGCCACCATAATTAACAGGAAGAAGAATCAGCAATCCAATAAGCGAACAAATCCCAAAGAATTTAATACTGCAAAAAAAAAAAAAAAACACAAATTAATACGCCAACCATAGGCATTGAAGTGGGTTACAAATGTACTAACCCGAACTTGAAGAGTCTGATGATGATGAGGGCATCAAGACCGCCAATTTGGAGAATTTCATCTTCAGTGACTCGAAAGGCGCGAGGAATCCAAGAAATTGAAGGGAGGAAGCGAGAGAGAGTAAAAGAGTGATGAAAGGGGATTTGGTGTCGTTTTGAGAGACGACGAGGGTAGTATATGGGAGCATTTGATGGCTGTTTCTTGAGGATGGAGAAGAGTGAAAGAACTATCAAGGCTAAGCCGAAGTTAATGGCCGCCGACGCTATGAGGCTTTCGGGCTTCATCTTCAGTTGTTTTTGCACGGAGAAGGAGAAAGAAACACAGCGCAGGATGATGATTGATGAACCAGAGAGCGCCAACTTTGCTCTACGTGGCGGCTTTGCATGTAGAAGACAAACGCTACCCGCAACTGTTCTTTTTGGGCTTCATGATGGGCCCAAATCAAATTGGAGCTTCAGGCTGAACTCACCTGTGCATTGACCATCTTTGCCTATCCATTTATTTATTTTCATTTTATTTTGAAAAAATTACTAAAAATAATTTAAATTTTTTAAAGTTTTATCAAAATTAAATTATTTTTTTCATTTTTTTATTTAAATATACAAATTTTTAAAACTTCATTAATTTATAAATTTTTATAAAATTCTATTGACATGACATAAAATTTCAGTAAAATTAAAAATATTGTACTGACTAATAAGCTGAGTCATCTTATAAAATTATTATTTTTGTTTTTTTTTTTTAAATTTTAAAACATAAATCTCTCATACAAAATTCTGTTGACAATAAAATTTTTATTTTTTCTTATTTTGCTGATAAGACAACTTTCAAACACGACATCTACATATATTATTTTTCAAATTTAAAGAGATTTAAGTTTTAAAATTTTAGAAAAAACAAAAAAAGATGACGTTTTTAAGATGATTAAACTTCCTAGTTAATACAATATTTTTAATTTTATTGGAATTTTATATTATGCGAGTAGAGTTTCGCTAGAATTTATAAATTGATGGAAATTTAAAAATTTTTGTATTTAAATGAAAAAATAAAAATAAAAATTTAATTTTGATACCATTTTAAAAATTCAGGTTATTTTTCACAATTATCTTTTTTATTTTCTTATTTTTTTAACGTGATTTAAATAAGAATAATTTCGTAAAAATTAATAATTGACATGTGACAGTATAATAAAAGTTTCTCTAGGAAAAATATTGTTGGGAATTTTGTCTTAAGATCCCTAATTTAAAATTAATTGTATTAATATTAGTTCACTTCAATTTTTTTTTTTTTTTCATCGGATAACTTTGACCTTTGAGAAATAAACATAATAATTACGTAGCCGTTGGGTTGGAAATTTCAACTACTATTCATATCCTTTCCAAAAAAAAAAAGGAGCAAATGCAATCACGTGCGTTTCTCTTCGATATCATGATTGTAACTTTGCAAGCCAACTAAATATCATTAACTATCCACCCCTCTCAAACAAATAACTAACTAACAAGTGCTTGACATTTAATGTGCAAAATTTTTGGGACATTGCGTCCAGTGAACTGCTGTTTTTGTCTTTGGTTTGGTTGGTGTTGGCGGATTTCACATGACACCTTAGCCTAATCCAATTTTCTTGAAATTGGAACTCAACTTCGAGTTTACTTGATTGTCGTAGGCAACCGAGTAAGAAAATACTAAAGCATTCATAATTTTTGGATTAAATTTTAACTGATTTTTTCATTGTTTGGGTCGAACCGGCCCGGCATAATACATGGAAATCAATGGTCTAAACTCTAAACACTAAACTAAGGTAAGGATTCATAATCAACTCTCCTACTGATGAATGCCAAGCTTTGACAAAGCCTCAGTTACGCATATCAGAAGATTTGGCTTTCCTTGCTGTTCACTCTATTCTTTGTTTAAATCTTGTATTGAATTATGAATACCACTTAAAGAAAAAAATGAAGATGCTGAAACAGGGTAATGAAAGCTCTGTTTCCATTGACTCATTCTTCTTTTATTCAATACAGCTCATTAGTTATGCAAGATAGAAAGCGAGAAGACGAAGAATAAAACTGATCTTATTATAAATTAATCAAGTCAGTGGCCGACCCCTGACACTGACCCCATCGATCCATTCTTCACAAACTTCCAAACAGAAAGCCTCTATTTACACACCCAACGGTAAATTCCAGTATAATTTCGTATGGAAGTAGACAAGAAAAAGGACAAACGGGTGAATCCAACCATACATAGGTTGTTTGTTGGATTTCTTTTGTGGGTTTCTTCCTATTATCTCTTGTTTGCTGGTAAATTCCGTCCAAGCCGAATTTTAGTAGACAAAAAGGTTGCTTCTCTTGGAATTTGCTCGCAGTCAGCTTTCCCCTTTTTTTCTTCAGGTTCATTTCTTCTCCTGTGAATTCTTCAACTTTCTTCCCCTGTGAATTCTTCAATTTTCTTCCCTTTTTGAATTCTTGCTTTCTTTTGTTCTTGCATGCATATGTATATATGTATGTATTTGTCCGTATATAAGTAATTCTTTACGTAAATTTTATTTCTTGCGAGTTTTCTTCTTGATTTTATCCTTAATTTGATATATCTCTGCAGAGATTTCTATTCTAGTGTCTATTGTTTCTTGTTGATCTTTAAATGCTGAGTTATCAATTTCTATTTCCTCAAAATCTTCTCTTCTATTGATTTTCTTCACCTACTCGTTCATTAGCTCTTGAATTTCCTAATCCAACGTTAAACACAAAATGGAAACATGCAAGTGCAGAAGCTTCTCTGAGCTTGTAACAGAACTTCAAGCCTCAGCAGAAGAGGTATCATCACTAGCAAAATCAGAGAGTGAAATTTTTGCTCAATTTGCAATTTTACTAGAGAAATTCACTCCAATTCTCACTGAATTAAAGGAAAATGAAAAGGCCATGGATAGGCCACCTGTTAGAAAAGCGGTTGAATCCCTAGAAAAGGAGCTTTTTCAGGTTAAGGACTTGATCAAAAGCAATAATTCAAGATCACCCCTTAAGCCAATGGATGAATTGACCCAAGATCTTGGCAGATCTTTAGGCCTTGTGCTATTTGCATGTATTGATGCATCTCCAGCCATCAAAGAGAAGGTTTCAGCACTGCATAAAGAATTGATGAATGCCAGGTTTAATCCCACTTTAAGTTCAAATCCAAGTCCAAGACCTAGTCATGAGTCAGGGTTGGCAAGTGAACCTGATTCCGAGAGGGAAATTGAGGAAGAAACCATTACTCTC
This sequence comes from Balakata baccata, assembly GCA_949630135.1. NCBI lineage: Eukaryota > Viridiplantae > Streptophyta > Magnoliopsida > Malpighiales > Euphorbiaceae > Balakata > Balakata baccata. The sequence continues at coordinate 14,385 of CATIWF010155407.1, read as the reverse complement.
GGTGCTGAAGATGTAGTATTGCAACTTAAGTATGCTAATGATGACGAGTTGTGGCCTGCGCTTTCACAATTGCATTATTTTATCAGTGATCAAACTTTTGATAGGGAGTGGATTGCTGATGTAGAAATTATACCAATTCTTTTCAACCGGCTAGGATCAGCTAAGTCTAAAAGCCGGCAGGCTATCATTCAGATGCTAAGAATTCTTGCCTCTGCTAATGCTAAAAACAAGGTGAACCGCATGATAAATGATTGTTTTTCACTGTGTAATTTGGTTCTAAATATTCACATTTCAAGTTGTTAGCTATCTTACATTGCATGGTAGTCTTCAGGAAAAGATGGCAGATGTAGGGTCATTATCAGGATTGGTGAAATCTTTGGCTCGAGATGCAGATGAACGGAGGGAAGCTGTAGGACTTTTGCTGGAGCTCTCGGAGATTTCTGCTGTTCGCCGCAGAATGGGAAGAATTCAAGGATGTATTGTAATGCTAGTGACTATGCTTAATGGGGACGATGACCCTACTGCTTCAAATAATGCTGGAAAGTTGTTGACTGCATTGTCAAGCAATACTCAGAATGCTCTTCATATGGCTGAGGCTGGCTATTTTAAACCTCTAGTGCATTACCTGAAGGAAGGTAATATAATGTTAACTCTACTTTCACTTTTATAAATGTTTCCTGAAATTCAAACATGAATATGAAAGTTTTCTTGCTCCAATTATGTGCCTTTGAACTTCAAAGCATCTAGCTTTATGAATAGGTATGTCCATAGCCAATACCCATCTATTGAAATCAATTGTTGACTGCTAGAACTACCGAACTTCTAACTCCAGAGAAGATGAAGTCACAAATGAGGACTGTAATTATTCAGATAATGTCATACTGCAACACTAACAGAAAACAAATAATCAATCCAAAGTTTGCCAAATTTAGTTGATAAGTTAGAGGAAGAGGAAAAGCAATACGAGATGTTATGTTTACAACTTCAGCTATGAAGCTGAAATATGACTAAAGCAAGGCCTGCTCTTACATTGTTGATTGCTGACTATCTACCTTCTGCTTGAATGCAAAGTTTTCCCGAAACTAAGACTCCAGTTTTTATGTACATTATTGTCTCAATGCAATCACCTTGAATTTGCAGGGTCCGATATGAGTAAGATCCTAATGGCAACAGCAATTTCAAGAATTGAGCTCACTGATCAAAGTAGGGCTTGCCTTGGTGAAGATGGGGCAGTTGAACCCCTTGTCAAAATGTTCAAAACAGGAAAGCTTGAATCCAAGTTATCTGCTTTAAATGCATTGCACAATTTATCGAAGTTGACGGCAAACATACAGCGTCTGATCAGCGCAGGGATTGTGGTACCCCTGCTTCAGCTTCTATTCTCTGTCACGTCTGTGCTCATGACGCTTCGGGAGCCGGCATCAGCAATACTTGCTAGGATTGCTCAATCAGAATCCATTCTGGTTAACCAAGATGTGGCTCAGCAGATGCTCTCACTTCTGAATCTTTCCAGTCCAGTAATTCAGTTTCACCTCTTACAAGCACTCAATAGCATTGCATCTCATTCTAGAGCATCGAAAGTCCGAAAGAAAATGAAGGAAAATGGTGCAGTACAGCTTCTCTTGCCTTTCCTGACAGAAACTAGTACTAAAATAAGAACTGCTGCGTTAGATTTGCTCTACACTCTTTCTAAAGATTCACCTGAGGAATTGACGGAACAGCTTGGTGAGTCGTATATCAGTAACATTGTCAACATTGTCTCTTCATCACTATCTGAAATGGAAAAAGCTGCTGCGATTGGCATACTAAGCAATCTTCCCATAGGTAATAAGAAAGCTACAGAAATACTGAGAAAATTTAATTTGCTTCCCATTCTGATGTCAATAGTGAATTCAAGCGAATCAAATCCTTCGCCTGTGACAAGCAGGTTAATGGAAAGCATTGCAGGCATACTTATTCGCTTTACCATTGCTTCTGATAAGAAACTACAGCTTCATTCTGCACAATTAGGGGTTATACCTTTGCTTGTGAAGTTGCTATCAAGTGGGTCATTGCTTGCCAAATGTAGATCTGCTACTTCACTGGCTCAGCTATCACAGAATTCACTAGCTTTAAGTAAGTCCAGAAAATCAAGATGGGCATGTATGCCTCCTTCTAGCGATGCTTCCTGTGAAGTTCATGGTGGTTCTTGTACTATTAAAAACACATTTTGTTTGGTCAAGGCTGGTGCTATCCCTCCTCTGATCAAAGTATTGGAAGGTGAAGAGAGGGAAGCTGATGAAGCTGTTCTTGATGCACTTACAACTCTCTTGCAAGATGAAATTTGGGAGAATGGAAGCAACAACATAATGAAAATTTCGGTTTTTCAAGGGATACTAAAAGTGTTGGAATCAGGAAATGTAAAGGCTCAAGAAAAAGCACTGTGGATATTGGAGAGGGTCTTTAGAATTGAGGAGCACAGAACAAAATATGGTGAATCTGCACAAGTTGTGCTTATTGACCTCGCACAAAATGGCGATCCCAGATTAAAATCAGCAGTTGCAAAAGTTTTAGCACAGTTGGAGCTCCTGCAAGCTCAGTCCAGTTACTTCTGATGAGAATTTTTTTTGTGTTGTGTAGGCAACATCGTGCATACAAGTTTTGACTTCACCTTTCATGTATATTGTTGCTTTAAAATTGTTGGTTTACATCATTCAGTTTCTTTGTCTGATTTGTCATATCATTTTTCTGTTGAGGTGAACAATAAAAATCCAATAATTGTGGTGGAAGCAGAAATAATATTGGAGTGAAGTTTATTCTCACAATCATTTTTCTTCTTGCTGCTGAAAACTTGGATGTCGCCTATCTGACATAGTGACATATCTGGTGAATATATAACTGGTCAAATGGCTGGTTCACTTGTTGAATAGTAAAGTTCACACTGCATATTTTATTTATTTGATATATATATATATATGGAAATTGTTCATTATGAACACAAAAACCGTTGCATATTCGTACATGTATCATACTCAACAACATGATGTTGAGCTATACCCCAAGAATTAGATAAAAAAAGTTATTCACTCCATCTACAAAAATATTTTCTTCTCGCTACATCTGTGATAATTTGAACGGCTCCTCTCCCATTGGGTGAGCAGCCTCTTATCCAACCACAACAGTTGTATCAAAGCATATGTCACAGAGCCAGCAGCAGCACAACGCGAAGAGGCTACGAATTTGATGAAGAGAAATCGTCAAAATCATCAAAAGAAGAGATTAACTACTATAAAAAGTAACTTGAAATTAAAAACTATCTTATCCTTTCTTTGCATGATAATATATTATTGGCTCCGGCAATTAGAGAAAGAAGAAGACTCACCATCCTTCAAGAAAGCCTCTCTCTCCCTTGGGCTTCATGCGAGGACAACATTTTCTGTTCTTCCCTGCTTTATCATTGAGTGCAGAATCAGATTAATTAGTTCCAAATATTTATCAAAACTTTCAAAACAAATAAAATGAAGTCTTTAACTTTGAGAGAGACCTAATATAGGTTGCTTCTTTTCATTCATATGCTGTTTCTCTGGCTGATTTTGCATCCTGAACCAAAGGAAAAATATTGGTTCTCAGTACTGGTATTAGTGATTTCTTTCAAATATATATGCAAGAGAAATTAATGGGTTCAGGGATTTTAATTTTGAAGAATGCTGTGCTGTCTACTTAGCTAAGATAGCTTTTGCCATTCTTGAAGCATCTCAGAATCAGAATCTACAGTTATATCTCCACCAGAGTAAATCAAAGAATAAATTGAACTGTTATCTAAAAAGCAGGAAAAAAAAAAAAAAAAAACCCTTCGAAATGAAACTGCTGGACAATGTGAACAGTTTATAACGGAAGAATCAAAGAATAAGGGTAATGAAAATTTTCGAGCATTTCCACTTCTTTTATACTTCTACGTGGAGACAGAATGAAGACTTAAAAGATCATATTAATAAATCAGGAAGATGCTTAATAGCACAAGAATTTCTACAACTCACCTTTTCTGTGAGAATATATGCCTTCTCCATAGTTTAATTGTATAGCCAAAATAATATCTTTTAGAGAACGAAAAATAAATGCAATATTATACGCTAACACGTATTTTATTTGTTAAAATTCGATTTATAAAGCTTTTGTTCATGAGTTAGATAAATAATAAATTATCATACAGAAAATACTTCCATTTACTGAATTATCAGCTCAATTCGTTCTTTAAAAACTCAACTCAAATAATAAAATTATAAACAGAGTATGGACAAGAATTATTTGGCGTCTTGGAATTTCTTTAAATTCCAAATTGGACCTCATAAATTTACCAATTGAATTGGGTAAAATGGGCTGAGCCTTGGGCCAGCAATCATTGAATAAACTACAACTTTCTCAATCAACGGCGTCGTACAAGAGCAGCCACCATCTCTTCTCACAACTAAAACCCTAGTAAAAGCCTGTGTATCCCGAAATACAGCTTCCTTAGTACCTCCCTCTTACCAAAAAAAAAAAAAAACGAAATAAACTTAGTGATTACTTTAGATTATAACTTTTAGAATCGAATTTAATTGACCAAATTCAAAGAACGACCTAAAAACTAATTAATCAGTCCATGAACTCCGCCTGAAATGGGGTGAATTATTCCACTATATACTTTACATTACTTTCTCAGGTTTTCGTCATCTGGAATTTGAAGCAATTGCCTCAATAATACGATTAAATTAGCTTTAAGAACATTTGATACAAAAATTGAGAGAAAAAATAACAGGATATTTTGAAATGGTTTGGAGGTTTGATTCAATCGCCGATGAACTTCCTTTTCTTATAAGTGTTCATGTATGGTCGAATCACCCACTCGATCTGGGCTTCATTCTGTTACATTGTTCCCAACTTTATCTGCAAAACCACAACACAAACACCCCAATAATCCAAGAAATCCCTGTTAAATTATTGACTTCATAATTAATGGCCAGAAGGGGTAAGGAGAATTAGCAGTTAAGTAATTGGCATTAATTTACCTGATAAAGCTGCATTTCAAAGCGTGGACCAATCTCCTTAAGCTCAACAGACTTTGGACCTCCATGCTTTTCATAGATATGATGCCTGCATATCTCCTTAAGTATATATGGTTCTTCCACCAAGGATAATAAAAAATAAAGAAATGAATCTTTCAAGGAATTACACCAACCTGAAGGAAATATAGTCAGACTGATTTGCAAAAGTGACGATGCGCTTAGTGTCTGGTTTTGTATTGGGAAAAGATGCTTTAGAATGTTAGCAGTCCTTTATTCAAAAAGCAAACGAAATATCAATAAGTAAATAAGAATTGATGAAGCAGCTCTATAATATGGTTAGAGCATAAATTTTGTACATAAGCATTAATAATAACTGAGGTGTGATACATCCTACAATATTTAAAAGTCTATTACCAATATCTAAAACACATCAGTAATAAGCTTTTGCTGGATTCATTATCCTCAGTCTTAATGCTAGCATATTTCATCATTGCAGATAATGTGCTAATTAGCCAATAAATTTATAGGATCTTACCGGACATCCAGTAATAAAATCTCATTATTTTTGTTCACATGATAAACATTTCAGTAAGCACAAGACAGAAACAATAACAAATTGTAGTACAGATATCACATCTCCAAGAAACTATATGAAATCTTCTGAAAATGAACCTTCTTTATGTCTGCCCCATTACTGGATTCACCATGTCACTAATAAAGACAGTATAAAAGATTCCAGCAACAAAGCTGCAATGTTAATATGCATGTATATGCAATGAATAACTTTATTTGCATAAAATTTCATCTGCAAAAAACTGACAAGCTCGTTCAACAATCGGTAATTGTCTGTTGAGCACTTGAAACTTCATTTAAGAAACATATTGAAAAAATTAATTAGCCACTCAGGGGCTAAATGATTTAAATGAATGCTAATTTTCCACTAGGAATTTAAATCTTAGAACAGAGATAATAAATAATTGTAATCATAAGTTGGTTGTGAAATTGTTAAGAACCAAATGCGGGTAAGCCTCGGGCATTGTTCCAATAGCTTTCTTGTCCTTGATATCATGTCTAGTAACCTACAACAGAAACTTGATTAGCATATATACGGACGAGGAAAAAAAATGCTAATAAGCCAAACCAAAAGCCCAAATATACAACAAACAATTAGAAAATTTACCACATTGAGCAATCCAAAGTAACCAGTTGGACCAAATGGCAGATAGCTTATTGTTAAACCATCAGGGACACCACCATGCTCATGAACCAAAATGTCATCTGTATAATCATGTGCCCGGCAACTTTCAATAATTTCGGAAAGAACCTGCAAGGAAGTAATACATGTAATGATATGATTGACATGATAAAATTCTGGTGTCTTGGCAACATGACAGGCATATGTAATGATCATCTTGTCCCAGACACCAATAGTGACCAATCACCGACACATTGTACTGAACACTCTAACTTGCTGCAAGAATCAACTTAACTCCATTAAAAATGGAATTCCTATCTATGCTAATACAACTTTAGACGTATTCTTTTGCTGTACACATGCGTAGCAATAAATCAGATGATGTAAGGTACAACTTTACTTAGTTATAATTGCATTGAAGTTATATACTGATAACTATTACATTTTAATGCAAAAAAAAGTGTAAGGATCCAATTCGAGTTTCCTTCAATAATGTCTGAAAAAACAACAAATAGCATAAATAAATGCACCAATAATCAAGTTATCACACATTGAAACAACCATTAACTACGCTAAAGTACTATGAGTGTAGAGAATTTAAAAAAGAAAAAAGAAAAACTAACCTGACCACCACGATTGATTCTCTCAGCATTGGGAAAGACAATTCAATTCCGAAAAATGAGGGACGAGTGAGTCACAACCAACGAAATAAGCAAAAGAAAATAAAACTAAGGAATTAAAGAAATTAGGAAAGTTACTATAGTCTTTGACCAACCTTTACAAACTGTTTGAGAGGGGACACTTGGATTGCGAGATGTGGTCATCAAAATCTTAGGATCCCTTTCAGTGGCATTAGCATACTCATCATTAGTGTGGGTTCTTGGAACTAAATTTCAATAATACATCGTAATAGACATTACCAACAATGCCCAATTATGAAGCACAATATATATAAGACACTAATACCACAAAATGAGCTCTAATTCAATGCTTTACAATCAAAATTATAAGAGATACTAGCAGTATTATATCTTCGAGGTCAATTTATTGGCGTAGCGCAGCTTCCTCGTTTCTAAGCTCGGTAGGAATGGTCTTCCCCTCTATGAAGAAAGCATACGATCGCTTCACAATCTTGCACAAAACATAGAAATACATATGCTTGGTTATAGTTGCGATTATTATCAGCTAAGGCTTAATTTTGCGCTTCTTCTCGTAAATCAATCGCTCTTTGCCTTCTAAGCTCTTTCTGTACAAATACTCTCTCCTCAAACGAATGTTTCAGCGCAACATATCTCAAATTAAGCAACATTTTGATGCAGAAAGAGAAAGGAGATATTTAAGAAGCTGTTTTTCGGCAAATTAGACGCAAGGCAAAAAGGAAGGAGCAGAGGATCTTACTAGGGTTTTAGTCAAATACAAAACTGTGAGAACAAAGATTGGCTGCTCTTATGCGACGCCGTTTATGGGTCGTGAAGAAAGTTGCAGTAGAATCTATGGTCCAAGGTTAAGCCCATTTAACCCAATTCAATTTGTAAATTCTAATTGTTATATGATGGATCATGATTCATATAGTATTATAGATCAAGGTTCACCATACGTGTAAGAGACGGTGACAATTTTATAAATAAATTAAACTTACACAGCTATCAAATACAATGTGATATTTTTATAAATATTTATCATCTGTTGTTAAATAAATATTTATTAGTTTATTGAAAAAAGTTCATTAAAAATGGTTCATTATGAATAAAGTAAAAATTCATTAGTTTATTGAGAAAGTTCATTACAAATGAACTAGATGTTCATTAGTTTATTGAAAAAGTTTCATTAAATTATAAAAAAATATTCATTACAAATAAAGTAAAAGTTCATTAGTTTAAATTGAAATGTTCATTGTGAATAAACTAAATGCTCATTAGTTTATTAAAAAAATATCCATTAGTTCATTAAAAATATGTCCATTAGTTCATTAAAAAAAGTTTGTTATGAATAAAGTAAATATTTATTAGTTTAATGAGAAGATTTATTACGAATAAACTGAAAACGTTCATTAGTTTATTGAAAAAAGTTCATTAGTTATAAAATTGAAGCTTCGTTATAAAGTAAAGTTCACTAGTTTATTGAGAAATATTTGTTACGAAAAAAATAAAAGTTTATAAGTTTATTAATAAAAAATTTAGTAGTATATTAATAAATATTCATTTCTTATATTAATATAAGTTCATTTTATTTATTTGTGTACTTAATTTAATTGATATTTTTTTGTATTTGATTTGTAGGTATAAATTCATCAAATCATCTTAAAAAAAAACTCAAAATGTAACAAAAAAATCGAGGCAAAACGCACTAGAAAAACAATAAATCGAGATAAATAACATATTAAAATGCAAAAAAACATAAAATAATTATTGATTTTGTTTTAAAATAAAATAAACATTTATCAATAAACTAATGAATATTTTACTAATAAACTAATGAATTTTTTACTAATAAACTAATGCATTTTTTACTAATAAACATATATCAATAAATGAATTTGTATAAATTTGTTTTATTTACAAAATTGACACCGTATTTTTATTACTTCTCTCACACATATTTGATTCACATTGTAATATGAACCGCGGTCTATAATATAAATTGCATGTAAATTCCCGATATCAAGTTGTTTGATTTGGTAGCTGTATTAAGTTGTTTGATTTGGTATAATTGAAAACCATTATAATAAATTTTTCATTCATTTGCAAAAGAATGTACCATTTTGGGTGGCTTTTTTATTCTTATGATTAAGCCCAAACAATTATTTAATCTATTCTTCTTTTTTTGAAAATTCGGGCAATTCAATTAAGGTATTTTCAATATATTCTCAATATATTTTCAAAGTATGTCTAAAGTATTTATAATGAATTTTTAAAGTGTTCTCAAGATATACTCAAGATATTTCCATTATATTTTTAAGAAATTTTTAAGATATTCTCAAGGGTATACCCAAAGTATTCCTATGGCATACTCAAAATTTACTTTAAATATACCGAATGTATACTTTTTGGGATGTCTTTTTGAGTTTAGGTATTTTTGTAATATTTTTTAAATATTTTTGGTAGTTTCGAAAAAACTTTAAATAGATGTAATATTGTAATATTTTTGGAGCTTTTTGGCATTTTTAAAAAATTTCCATAATTTAATGGACCCTTTGAATATAATAAAGAGAAAATTTTACCGAATACTGCTTTTGAATGGTCTTTTCAATTTTATTGGCGTTTTACTGTTTTTATTTTCATTTTTACCAATATTTTACCATTTTTCTTTTTAAAGATGACCATTATGGTGAATTACACTGACGATAATTCAATTATCTAATTTATAACAATTCAGTACCTAAACTATTATTTTGTAAAAGACAACCCCTTAAAATTTAATTTTGTTACAAAAATGTAAGTTCTGATGATTTAGACTCCGATCGAGCGTAACCATAATCAGGCACACCAATTCGATCAAAGTTTAAATTTGGATTCATTGAAAAATGACAAATTATAAGGGAAAAAAAGTAGGAATATTAATATATGAGAATTAAAAGACTGATGCATTAATTAGGAAAAAATTTAAAAACACTATACGAACAAAATCGGTATTATCAAATTTGCTAGAAAAAAATTTATAATAAATAGAGAATTATGTAGTGGAAGTGAAATTTCTCATAATTAAAATTTAATCAAGATTAATAAAATAAATAAACCAATAGGAAGTGATATTAAGCTAATTAGTGAGACCCATTAATTCTAACCCTAATATAAAAGTCAAAATTGATAATATTTTATTCATTTATCAAACCAAACCCTTCATCATCATCTTTCCCCTCCATGGCTGGCCACACCCACTCCCTAAACCCTCCATTTTTTATTCAATTAAAAAAGTGAGAAAAAAAGAGTTTAGAAAGATAGATACCAAGAAATCTAAGAGATGTCATCAAAAGAGAACAAGTGTGAAAGAAGAAAAGTTTAAGAAAATTTGGTCATGTTTAGAGAATCATCAATGTGAGGTCTTCTCAAATCCACCTTTTTTTTTATTACTTTAAAGCCCTTGTGGATGATTAATGTGTTTGAAATTGGTAGATTATGATTATATGGAGGTTATATAACTTGTGTTGTGAAATGTTTGTATATTGGAGAAATTGTGGAATTGAGCCTTAGGTAGTTGTAAATGATGATTTTGTGGTTTGAAATCTAAGGGAATAAGACCTATGAGAAGATGTATAGGGTTGCCTAATGAAGGGGGAGCTAAGAGGAAGGTGTTTAGAAGTGTTAATGGTGATTATGTGACTTGTAGTTGATGGTTGTTAAGGAGAAGGGCATGGTATGTAGGGGTTGTTTTGTTTGTGTTAAATGAGGGAATGACTCTTGATTAAAATAAATATAAATAAGGTAAAAGATGAGGAAATAAAGATATGGAAGAAGGTAGATAGTCATTAGAAACACTAAATATTATTCATGCATAAACATTGGTTGAATGAGTTATTAAATGTATTTATTTTGTTAATGTCAAACAAATGAATAAAAAAATAACCACCAAGAGGTTGACAAAAGAAAGAAAAATGTCACTTAATAAGAGAAGAACTTAGGGTTGATTCGGTAAGTGGTTTTTGGATAAAAATTTTGCATGCCTTGAATTTGTGAAAATTGTGTGTAATGTAGTGCATGAGGTTTGAAATGTTATATGTGATAAATGGTTGTTTTTAGGATTTTGTAGTAAATTGGTGTGAAACGTTGATTTTTATGTATGTATTTAAGATTTGGAAATTTTGAACATAAGTGTGATTACATAAGGTCATGAAATTAATTAATTTATAATGAGTCTATTAGGTATCATGTTATACATTCACTGGAACAACCATGATGAAATTAATCATAATGTTTGTTGGACTAATTGGATTGACATGAAACTAATTGGATATAATATTAACACATAGTGCTAAAAATATTATGAAGAACATAAATTGAAATTCTATTGGTAACTAGTTGATAAATTGGCTACAAAATCTTGGACCTAAGTGAGTCAAGAAAATCCTAGGCAAAAAATGAATGAACACTATTCGGTAATTTTGCCATAACTTTAGGTAAAAAATTTGGATTCCAGTGATTTCTTTTGCAAAATCAAGCTAACACATTAATCTAAAAGTTCATAACAAACCATAGGATTTGAATCAAACTAGAAATGGCCGAAATTGAGACCCAAGCCTAGGGCCGAAGTCTGCCAAAAGTTGTAAATTTATATTTTTGGTATTTTTTCATATGATGTGATTTTTGTATGTTAATAGTTGAGAATTTTGATTTATGTGGACATATAATATATATGATATATTTATAAAAAGAAAAGAGTAATAAGTTTATGATAATAAAAAATATCAAAGCCCGAATACACATAATCTCGAACTATAATAGTGGATAGTTGGCATACTAATCAAGAAAAAAGTAATAAAATAATAAAATATGCACAACAAATTATTATTAAAGCCAGTAATAGCATTATTAGAAGGAAAGCTAGTAATGACATTGTATATAAAGCCGATAATGACAATACTTAAAAAGCCACTAAGACACTATTAAGAAGTTGATAATGATAACTTCATATTTCTTTTGATAAATTCGGATACTGGTATTATGGATTTGATTAAAATAAATAATAAAAAAAGAAAATGACTTAAATAAATTTAATTATAGTTGGACTTTTACCTACATGTTAGGTATGAAGTAAACATCCATACCTGCATAAAAACTGCGATAATATATGAAATATTATTTATGACATATAAAGTATTTATATGCAGCATGAATATAAGTATTTGTATGTAAGATTTTTATTATATGAAGCACCACTAAGCTAGTAGCTTAGCGCGAGCAATTTCTTTCGCACATGTCCAAATGAATTGGAAAATTAAAATAGTTATCAGAAGAAAAATGAAATTCAGTCACGAATCAACTTAAAGCATTAAGTGACTTTTGATATATTTTGTTAAAAAAAGCTTTGTAATATATAAATACAGTTGTCTTTCATGTAGTATATATTGGGATGTGTAATACAGAAATTTTAGATACAATATTACCGTAAATATATATTTTATTACAAAATTCAAAATAATTATTTTTGGTGTGCCTAAAATATTTATTTGGATATTTAAATATAATTACCAGAAAAAAAAATATCGGAAGCAAGAATAATAATAAATAAGTAAAATATTTATATAAGTAATTTAATCATGAAAGTTAATCAAGATAGTTAAACGGGTAATGAACACTTTGTTATTCTAAGATGAGGTAAGGGAGTGTTAGTATAAAAATATATGTTGTCTAAATTTGTTAAACTATTTAACGAAATGCTGACGTGAAATTTCTACATAAGTAAAAATTTCCACATATAAATGTTACGTGTATAAAATGAATCCCACAAAAAAATTTCACTATTTAACAGAATGTTTAATTATATTTTGTTTGAGAGAAAGTGTGAAAAAATGATAAGAAATGTGACAATTTTTTATGGGATCAATTTTATACATCCATTTACACGTGAAACTTTTTTGATGATATGGAAAGTTCATGTCAGCATTTCGTTAAATGGTTTAATAAATTTTAATAACATATATTTTTATGTTACAAAATTAAAGTTTAAAAAGTTTTCTGTTTCAAATAATAATTTATGTACTGAATTGTTAAAAGTTAAATAATTGGAGTACCGTCAATATAATTCACCCTGATAATTATTGTATATTTACCAAAAAAATTTGTTCAATTGAGAAAGAAAAAATATTTTAAATATGGATTAAAAATGTCATTAACTTGCATGATCATCGTTTATTCTTATAGATGAATTTATTTATTTTTATTTATTATTTAATTAACTAAATTACCAAAGTAAACTTTGGCTAAACCTTAATTACCAAATTATGTAAATCTATATTTAATTAATTTAATTAATGTTATTTATCTTGATAAATCTTGGATTAATCTTTGGTCATTTTTAGTTAATAGATTGATTGGATGTAAGTGTAAACATTGTGTAAACTTTGAATAACTTTAACTTTCGCTAATTTTCTAGTAAATTTTAAGTGGATCTCTGGTAAATCTTGGATAAACATCGAGTAAACATTAGTTAACTTCAACTTTCACTAATTTTCCAATAAATCTTGTGTAACTTTAACTTTTATTAATTTTCTAGTAAATTTTGAATAAATTTTTTATAAATCTTGAATAACTTCAACTTTCATTAATTTTTTAATAAATTTCGGATAAATTTTGGATAAAATTTCAACTTTTACTAATTTTTTTGATAAAATTTCAATAAACCTCGATAAACTTTGTGTAATTTCAATTTTCATTAATTTTTTAGTAAATAAATTTTAAGTAAATTCAACTTTCACTAATTTTCTAGTAAATATTGGGTAAATTTTATTTAATTTCAATTTTTATTAATTTTTTGGTAAATCTTGAGTAAATTTTGTGTAAACTATGGATAAATTTTAGGTAAATTTTAAGCAAATTTTGTATAACTCCAATTTTTATTAATTTTCTTGTAACGGATAAATATTAAGTAAACACTAAATTTCAGTATTTTTATAATATTTTTAAGTAATTTCAACATTTTCGAAAAAAATTTAGCGCTTTTGCATTGATGAAAAAAATTTAAGGTACAATATTTCGTAATTTATACTGACAAAAACTTGTTACAAATTTAAAAGCAATAAAGTAGTTATTTATACTGCCAAAGGATTAAGTAATTTGTTTGGCTTGATGATAGTGCTGGGATTAGGAGAAGCAAAAGCAAGAAACTCAGGATCATGTTCCAGTATGGCCATTTCTATTTCATTGCTTCTTCCAGTATCTTTCAGATTTATGAAATTTGAATCACAGTTCCACATTTTCTACTTGCCTCTCCGAAAATTCCAACCCATACAGGCTTCCCCCGTCCAAAATCAATCTCACTGAAATCAAACGTATGCCAGCTGAAGAAGCTAAACATATCAGGATTCTCCCTGGGACTCCTTAATTGTATAATATCTCTCTTGAAACCCTAGCTAACTAATACCAACTCTCCTATATATGTATAATTCTTATTATCAAGAATGGATTGATATTGATGCAGGGATTCAAGAAAGTGGTAGCAGAAAGATGGGAGTTT
>CATIWF010155387.1:0-28725 GCA_949630135.1 Balakata baccata | reverse complement strand
ATCTCCACAAATTAACTGTGTATATATAGTGGCTGGTGACAGCATATTTTTCGGCCAAGTTAGGTGAACAGAAATAAATAACAAATATAGTCAAATTAAGATTCAATTACAGCAACAAGGTAAAGGCTTTTGAATTTATGAATGTATAAAGTGTATCCATAGGCAGATAAAATATTGTAATCAGTGGAGATTCCGCTTGGTAACATCATACAGTTGTAAAATATTGGTGGCCCCTTTTCCATTAGCTGACCGAGCAAGACGATGCTTTCATCAGCAGCTCACATCGCGGATGAAGAGAAGATTTTTTTATTTGTTATTCTTTTATCAGGAAGAGGGAAATGGCAGAGCCGCAGAGGGCCAACGGCTGATGGGCGGTGCATATTTTCCCCTAGAAATGGAAGGTAGCTAACTATATGAGGAAGCCTCGTGGTCCAGCCCTTTTTTTTTTTTTCAGATTCTTGAATGATGTCCAACGGAGTAGACATGTTAATGTTACTAGCAAATTATATCCTGCACCCCAGATACATGTTGCTTCACGGACTACAACTTTATTTCTGACTTTTCCTAAACTCTGGCAATAAAATTTAGTTTTGAACTGAATGAATGAAAAAGAAGATCAATATGCTAGGTCCATATTGTAACAGGGACCTGGATTCATAATATAACGATCAAATATAGACCGTTACATACACCTGTCCATATAGCAATATAAACTAAAAATCTATTATACATGTGAAAGTAGTAATAAAAATATAATGACAATTTTATAAATAAAATAATCATATACAATTATCAAAATACATTGATAATTTTGTAATATTTATAAACTTCTTTTGAGTGTTTCAGTTCACGCATGTTCATTTATTATGGTTCATTGAGTGTTAACTACAGGTTCCTTGAGTCTTAACTATATATTCATTAACGAGTAAATTACACTAACGGTACTCTAACTATCTAACTCATAACAACTTAATACCTAAAGTATTATTTGTAACAAAAAAAACTATTTAAATTTTAATTTTGTAATATAAAAGTATATGTCGTCTAAATTTGTTTTTGTACAAGTGGTGTTTACACATGAAACTTTTTTACTTATGTGAAAAATCCAGATCAATATTCTATTAAATGGTTAAATAAATTTTGACAACAAATACTTTTATATTACAAAATTAAAATTTAAGGATCTTTTATTAAAAATAATACTTAATGTATTAAATTGTTACGAGTTACATAACTAGAATATCGTCGGTGTAATTCATCCTCATTAAACTTAGGTGACAGATTCATTACTTTTTATTTAAAAATTAGGTTAATTGGAGATTCATCGAGTGTTAATTATAGTTTATTGACTATTAACTTCATATTCATTAAACTTGAGCGATAGATTCATTACTTTTCCCTTAATACTCAGGTTAAGTAGATGTTCATCGAGTGTTAACTATAGATTCATTTGTTGTTAACTATATATTCATTAAATTTGAGTGACATGTTCATTACTTTCCCTTAATACTCAAGTTAAGTATAGGTTCATCTAGTGTTAACTATAGATTCACTTACTGTTAACTACAGGTTCATTAAATGAGCTTAATTTTTTCATAAATTTGTTTGTTTAATTGTAAATTAGAGGTTCATTATTATATGCATATAGATTCATTAATTAAAATATGTTCATTTGTTATAGAGTGGAACTTCTTCAAAAAAATTTTATATATTATATCAATAAATATTAATGAACCTTCAATTGAAATTTTAATGAACCCATATTATATAATTAATGAATCTATAATTAATAATCAATGAATATATAGATAACACTTGATGAATCTCTACTTAACCTGAGTTTTAAATAATAAGTAATGAATATACCGTTCAAATTCAATAAACATCTATTAAGACTCAATGAATATGTACTTACAAAATAATAAATCTGTAATAGTTAACAAATGAACTTGTATAAACTAAAATATTTAAAACAAATTTGTAAATATTACAAAATTGCTACTGTATTTTAGTAACTATGTAAATTTTTTTTTAGTTTACAAAATTGCTTCGTACTCACACGGACAAATGACTCTGGAAATAGAAAGATGAGGATTTTACATCAGTTGCCTGATTTTAAGTTTTTATTTAAAAAATATTACACTTATTTTACTTTTCATTTTTATTAAATTTACTTTTCAATTTTACTTATTTTTTATTTTTTTGTTTTCATACTCACCTTTCCTCTTCTTTCTTCCACGAGAGAAACGCCAAAGAATTGAGAGTATATAAAAAATCTTCTGCTCGGAAATCGAATCCAGGAAAAGAAACGCTAGTGATGATGATGGCTGTGGTGATCATGTCGCTGGCCTCCTTCGATGATTGTTGCTCCATTTGCTATGGTGTTTTCACTGTTGGAGAAGGATTTGGTGTTCATAGTTCGTAGGTTCTCGCCATTATTAGGGTACAGCATCAATGTGATATTGAAACCAAAGTATGAATTCTTGATGAATATTATGGAAAGGCTAAATTTAAAATAAAAAAAAATAATATTTGCATTTTATTACAGTTATATCCATTTTTTAGAAATTTGAGTTTAGTTATATATATATTTTAGATTCTGTAACAAATCTCGTTTCGAATGAATTGAACTTTACTCTGAACCGTTTTGCACAGTCCAAAATTCAATTTGAAATTATTTATTTAAAGATTTTACGAACTTATTGTAAATACTAAATAGTTAAAATTTTTATATTGCATACAAAATTGTATTCAAAATCAACAACTTTAAGCAGAAAGAATTTCAAATTGGATTTTGAATTTTACAAAACGGTATTGTTTTTGTGCATGTGGCAATTGTTTTCCATACCAAATATATTATGTATGTCATGTCATTTTTTAATAGTTTTTATGTTTTTTCAAATTATCGTCACGTAAGTTCAAAGTGAAGTCCAGTCCATCCGATGTAAAATTTGTTATAAAACTTAAAATACATATAATTAAATTCAAAATTTTAAAGAATATGATATGCAAAAATCAGATTTTTTTTTGTAATTTAGCATCATGGAAAAACCATTGAAATACGTAGTGGAATATCCAAGATCCAAGGTATTTTAGCTATTCACCGGAAAAGAAGATAAAACCCAGATTTTGGATTCCGAGTAGAAGGAATGTAGAGCGTGGCTTAAAAGAAATGCTGGATAAATTATTTATGTTTAATTGCACAGTTGCTTCTGGATGAATTTTAACAAAAGTATTTTAATTATGTAAATTATAACAATTCATAATCTTAAAAATTATTTGTAATATAAAATTACTTTAAATTTTATTTTATAACTAAAATAATTTTTAAAATACTGAATTATTACAATTTATATAATTAGAGTACTATCGGTGTAATCCGCTACTTCATGATTAGATTGCGTTTGTAGGTAATTAGTTTTCCTCTTCTTTTGTTTTCAATTTCCTTATCTGTTGTAAGCATATCTTCAATGTGAAAATTTTTTTTTCAGCCATTATTATGAATTATTTTGATAGAGAGATTTGATATTGATGGTGAATTTGATTATTATAGATTATATATATATATATATATTGTAGTGTATTAATTATTGTGTTATTTAATTTAATTTATTTTCTTTTCTTTTTTTTTAGTGAAAATTACTAAGGTATACAAAAATATTTCTAAAATATTTCTAAGGTATTCTAAATGTATACCTGAAATATTTTTAAAAAATTTCCTAGGTACTTTTGAGGTATACCCAAATAATTTATAAGGAATTTCCAAAATATTATTAAGATATATCCAAAGTATACCAAATTAAGATATATTCGATGAATTTCTCAGAATATTGAACTAATATATACCTAAAGTAAACATAAAAAATACCGTATTTGTAATTTTTGGTATGCTTTGAAATTACTTTTTAAATTTAGATACTATTGTAATTTTTTTTTTAGTGTTTTTAATAGATTTGAAAAAAATTTTAAATATAGAAATATTATAATATTTAAGAAATTTTTTAACATTTTTGAACAATTCTCTTCAAGGATCCATTTTATAATTTGCGTGGAAAGCATATGGTTCAAAGATGGGCCGGATTTGTGGAGAACGCATTCTTGTAAAGACATTTCTTTTGTTTGGACAAAGGATCTTTTTATGGAATGAAAAGGCTGCCATCCGGAATGCCCGGTTTGGACACGTGAACCGAAACAGCCTGGTTCGGACCAGAGACTCTTTAATGCATTTGAGCTTCATTTCCTGGAAGGAAAAAAAAAAACAAATAAATTAAACTATTTATTTAATAATTTTTATACGAAAATTTTGCGGTTCAATTAAATTAAACTTGGTGTAGAAAATATGAAATGTAATTAAATGTAAAGGTGCTTGAATATCCTATCAAGATCTGGACATAGACAAAAATTCAAAGAATTAAAAATAGAATTTCTGACCTTCCTCTAGCTTTCATCTTAATTGAAATGAAGTTATGTCTTCTCAGGCAGACTTTGAAAGCTTACGAAGAAATTTCTACCTCTCTTCAAAATGAGAAAATACTATGATGGTCAGTTGCTTGAACATCAACACATGAAGATGCCCTGTGTGATTACTCAAGCAATTTCGCATAAAACCACAATTTCACTGTTGGGTCCTACTATGATGGAGATTATAAGGCTAATATGCAAGCAAACCCCATGATATTGTGGATGTTTTGTCCGTGGTAATGAATGAACTGAAGTTCGAATCTTGACAAAATAACCTAAATTTGATGCCATTCGATTTTTGAGGCTGTGGGATCACAGGCGGCTGCTTCTTCTTTTGTTATAATTTGATGATCAATAAAAAAGTTCTTGCTTGTCCTTCACGTCCAGTTTCTCTGTATAATGGTGGAAATTAAAATTCAAATAATATTATTTTTTTTTAGTTACAACGGGTGAAAAGGATCCTGAGTCAGCTATTTTAAAATTCAAGTAATATTATTTAGTACAAGCATCACCAGCTGTTTGATAAGCACAGCATCATTAACCGACATTTATTTACTTTGGCTTGGTCATCTAATTTTTTTTCCGTATGAGATTGTGGTGGTGAGGTTGAACTAAAATTTAAAATTATCTTGTGGAGGTGAGGTTGAGCTAAAATTTAAAATTATCTGAAAATTCAAATTCAATTATATTATCTATTGAAAAACATGGAATGGGAATTAAAAATACAGCACATCCATTTCTATACTCTCTTTTTTCTATTTTACTTGCCAGTTTGAAGCAAACCAAAAGACCAAGTAAATTAAAGATGGAAAAATCTACATATAAAAGCAATTTGGATTAAAACCCTGATAATATATCAGAGAGTACAACAAATTGCTTCATAAATAAACCCTCCAGTTTTCTTTCTATTGAGTTTTCTTTTATTCATGAAGTGTTGGATCAGACAACCTTGGTGTTGGAGTAGCAATGACAGGATTTTTGAGCTTCAGAACAATCCCAAACTTCTCTGTAAGGTCCAATTTTGTTCCTTCTGGCAATTTCCAGTCAAAAGAGTGCAAAAGGGTAGCAAGTGAATACAAAAACATTCTCTCAGCCATAGCTATGCCAGCACAAATTCTCCTTCCAGACCCAAATGGAAAATAATTGAAATCATTTCCACTGTAATCCCATTTATTGTTCAAAAACCTTTCAGGTTTAAACTCCAATGGATCTTCCCAAACTGAGGGATCTCTGTGAATTGCCCAAACGTTGATGAAAACTCGAGCACCCTTAGGAATGGTGTAGCCTCCAATGGTGGTGTTTTCACTGGGGCAGTGAGGGACTAAGAGAGGGAGTGCTGGGTGCAGCCGCAGTGATTCTTTCATTATTGCATATAGATAAGGCAACTGGTGAATGTGATGCTCTTCTACTATGTTGTTTCTGCCTACTACTTCTTCCAATTCTTTCTGAGCTTTTCTCATTACTTCTGGCTTGTTCATAATTTCTGCCATAGCAAACTCTATTGAGTTCGAAGATGTGTCTGTTCCACCCACGATCATATCCTGCAGACAGGGCATTTTACCTTCAAAATTGATATAATTCTAATCACACGAGAAGGGAGAAAGAGAAGTCATACCATGAGCAAGGCTTTGACGTGAGTCATGGTAAGTGGAGTCTTGGCATCTCCTTCATCCTTGAGTTTCAACAAGAACTGCAAAAAGTCTGCATTCTGTTCTCTCGCACTTCCCTCAGCAGTGTCCATCTTCAACCTTTTCTCGATCATACTCTCAATTATCCCATCAAATTGCACAGACAAGCTGTCCATCTTCTTCTGCAGCCCTTGCAAATCGAACCGAACCAAACCCGGGAAAAAATCTGAAATATTGGGCTGACCCAATAGCTCAGTCATGTCAGCAACAACTTTCCTAAACCTTGCTCCTAAACTACTCCTCTCTTCCCCTTGTACTGTTCCGCCCCATAACATATTCGTTATAACATTTAAAATTGTCAAAAATATTTGTTCTCCGAAATTCACGGGCGAGCCGGCCCGACTGTAAATATAACTAACAGTCCGTCGGACCTCGCGGCGGCGAAGGGCGTAGACGGAGTCCAAGGTGTTGTTGCTAAGCATTTTCAGAACACAAACTTTTCTCAACATTCTCCACTGCGGTCCGTATGGGCTCCACGCAATATCGTTGCCGCCATATGAACAGTAACGGGCCACATCGGGTACATCTCGGTTAGCAAAGGTCACGTCGTGGTCTCTGAGAACTTCCCTGGCCAGTGACGGGGAGGTGATAATGATGCCGAGCTTGTATCCTAGCCGGAGCTTCAAGATTGGCCCGTACTTACGGGCCAGGGCGGCGAAGTAGGAGTGGAGCTCCGGGTCAAGAGAGGCAAGGTTACCGATCACCGGAAGGCCTGGTGGGCCAGGCGGCGAGCCGCCGTTCTTGGAGATGGTGTATATCCATGTATACCAAAGAATTGCAGTGATAGCAAAGATAGTGAATAGAGTAATTGTGGGCAAATCGTTGCCAAGAAAATTTCCGAGAAAATTAGAGATGGTGGCCATGGTGAGTAGCGGGTAATTAACAGTTGGGTTGAATTTAACGAGACGGAAGAAATGAACATTTAAATAGAACTGTGGAAGATAACATCTCCCAGTGTACAGACAAAAACAGATTCAAGAGTGGCCAAAATGAAAACTAAAAAGATCATTTCTTGGTTTTCTTTTCTTTGCATTTCAAACTATCTAACGAGTGATGTCACTTGTTCCAAGTGTCCTATGTCTAATATATAATAATTAGGTATCAATTTTTATTGTAAATTTTTTAATTATTATAATTTAATAATAATTTTTTTGAGAAAAGTTACAATATTGTAATTAAGTCTAATTTATGGTTAAAAAAAATTAATGTGACAGTTAATTAGTATGTTATATCATTATATATATTATTGTATTTTCTAACCGTCACATTATATTATTTTGCAACATTTTAAAAAGTCAATTAAAATATTTGTTACCCTGCAACGTAGTCATAAAATTTAGTTCATTTATATTATTAACCATAATACTTACATATAGAAAATCAAATCAACTTTTTAAAATAATCAGATCAATTTTAGAAAAAATAATGTTTCAATCTGAATAACCTCGCTATTAGGATTGTGAGTCAGACTCCGAGCCGAGCTAGAAATTTTCAGACAAGATAACCATAGGTTGAAGAAACAACAAATATTCGGTGAAATTGAGTACTTTTGTATATACACAATCATTAATGGAATATATCTCTGCAATCTTGTTCATGTACAATTTCAAGGACTAGCCCTGCATGATTCAATGGGGAAATTGTCCAGCCATGAATCATCCAAGAGAGGAGTTGAAGATTCCAATTCAGTAGGCCATTCAGAACTAACATCTATTTCATCAAACTTAATAGGTTTACATTTTCCATCCCTACTTTGGCAAATGGCTTGTAACCAAAGATTGCAGTGAACAAAAACCAAATCATTTAATTTTTCCAGCTCGGCTTTGTTTCTTTTCTTCGTGTGTATGCTTTCAAAGGTGCTCCTGTTCCATCTGCACCAGTGTAAACTGCAAGGTTGGCTCAGTATTCTTATAGCAACTCTCTGCAGAGTCGGGATTTCGTAGCCATATCCTGCCCACCAATCACCTAAACATGCATGATGGATGTTAAAGATGTATAGCTGCAGTGCTCCTTCATTTGCATATAAATATTAAATGGCACATTATCTCAAATAGTTTACTGCTAGTCTCAGTTTATCCCAGTACTTCAAATCTTTAAGAAAGCCAATGAAAATTTTCAAAAATAGGCAAGCACAACCTTGAGATAGTGAAATGATTAAGTTAGCTTAAAAAATGGGAAACGAACTGCTGATTAACCGACTGATCCAGGAAAAATATGGAATTAGCCTACAGGGCACCCAAAGATCAGGTCTGAGATCTAAATTAGAGCAAGTACATTAGTTTAACATTTACGTGAACAATTTTGTCTTTTGCAAAATTGTGCTCCATTTCATATGTGGAAATTCCGCCAAGATCTCTTCGTCAGTTGGGGGAATAATCCGCATGAATCGGATTTTTTGAGGAACATATCGAGAGAGAACTAGATTTGGTACATTGGAACCCATGATTATGGACCCGAATTTATTAGTATAGAACATTTTCTTCTCCAAGTCCATGTGAGATTTTCATCTCATACTGCTCCTCCCTTGCGTGCATAATGAAAATAATACAGTGTTTCTATTTTTCTGACCTTTGATACATAATGACCTCATCCACCACATAGAAGGATTTTCTTTAATTGTATTCTTTTGCAACGTATTAATCAAACAGATTGTGAAATGCCAAACTGCTTTTGAGCTGGCATATGAACACAGGCACATAATTTATAATTCTATGTTAAGACACTACAAATTCTGCAGACATAAGATGACGGAAAGTCAAACATACCTGGAGAATTCAATGTCCTCCCCATGATTGCAAAATCAGTACCAAGGGCACCTTGAGCATTTATGTACATTGGATGTTCTTTGGTGATTTCTATTTTATCTTTATCTGAGGTAGCCATCTTGATCATAGCTTCTTGAAACCCATTCCTCATCTGTGAATCAATTCCAAAATTTGGGTTGTAGAATATTGAGGGGTTTAGAAATGCTGCTGCAGCGTGTAATGGTGAATGGTGATTCCATCTTCGATCAATTATATCCCAAATTGGCATATATTTTTCTTCAATACCCTTATAATATGCCTTGATTGCAACCTTTGCCCTTTCTAATCCTTCATATATATAACCCATAGCTGGCATGTCGCCATCACCAATCCTTAGAATTTTAACAAGTGGTTCAGAGATGCTCACAGCTTCATGTGCATACTTCCAGAATCGATCTTGATGCAACAAGGATTTAATAACTTGACCATCCGGCGGTCTGCTATGGATGGATGATAACCACTCTGAATTAGAAAACATATGCTTCAAATTGTCCTCCTGAATAACAATGGCCCTCAAGGTGAGATAGTTACTTACAAATCTAGTGATTCTGGGCCTAATCAATTCCCTTCCAGCGGTGAACTTTCTCATCATATTTAATGTCCATGCATGATTATATATGTACCTAGTGATGGTATTTGCCTCCTCCATAACTGTAGCTACCCACTCTTGTTTACTGATATCCTCCAGCATCTTATTAATACAGGAGGAAGCACAAGGCGACCAAAACAATGAACCGTACTTAGTCATGAGATGCCTCCCTGCATAAATGTAACCAGCAGCAGTATCTGTTATTACTTGTATTACATTTTCCACACCAACTTCCAAGACAATTGACTCGAGCAACTCAAACAAGTAACTAGCATCGTCTTCATGGCCTGATATATCAACTGATTTCAAAAACAGTGTCCCTTTAGGGCATGTAACTGAAAATACAAGAACTGATTTGGCTCTACCATCAAACCAACTGTCGCACAAAATTGTGCAACCAGTTACTTTCCACTCATCTCTATATTTCTTGTACCAGTCGTGCACATCAACTTTCACTTTTTCCAATAGTGTGGATCTCAGCTTTTCATAACTTGGAGCTTTATACCCCACCCCACACTCAGCCACAGCATCGAGCATTTCCTGATAATACATGGATTTAGCAGCAGCAAATGCAATAGAATTATGGAAGAAAAACACTGCAATTTTCTTATCAGCAGTATCCTGTTTTTGCTTCTGAGCATCATCTATTACTGGTTGTGCACTAGGCAAGGGGTGCGGAACTAACAAAGATGGGCAGGTGCTACCCCGTTGGCCACTGGATCCATCGTTAGGATGTGAGCCCCCACTAGCAGAAGAGCTATTTTGTTGACCATTTGCTGCTTGATCCACCTTCCCTTTCTTGGGAGTTTTCTGTTTCTTGGGAGTTTTTAATATACGTTGGATGTGATCTCGCACATCATTCGGGACATCTGCACAGGGGACTATATCTTTGTTTTTAATTTGGGCCAAATGAAACTTCATCCGGTAAACCCCTCCGCTGAATTCCCTATGACAGTAATTACATCTAACCTTCTGTCTTGTTGCGTCCACAAGAACACAGTGTTCCCAACATGCATCCCTTCCACGAACCATAATTCTAAACGAGTAGCTGATCTAGTGAGGATTTTTCTCTTTTTCGTTCTTTTTTTTTTCTTTCTTTTGATTTAAGTTAATAGCAATTATTATGAAGCAAATCAAACTAACAGATATAAACCCACATGGAATTCAAAACTTTCAAGGAAATCTAGTGACATCTAGGAATAAAGCATTAAGCATCAGATTGTTTACCCATGTCCAAATTACCCTGATGCAGCAGGTCTCATTGTGTTTGCAGATGATTACCAAAGTTTATAAAGCATGCAATTATATATCAATGATCAAGATATCTTTATGTGAAATGTTTTTTGATCACTCAATAGAAACAAAATTTTCAAGTAGATTCGCAATACTCACTGAGACAAAAAAAACAGATAAGTGGACTTCAAGCAGCATGGTCAGATTGAATCAAAGACAAATAAATCCCGAAGTCTTGAATCTTAATGCAGTATAGCAAATAGCTTAGATAAAGTCATTAATCCAGAAGATAGCATTACATTTGAATGACAAATAAAATAACAATACTATAAAAAAAATGCAGATCGTTGAAAAGCTTGTTTAGCTGTAAAATACTAAGCGTCCCAAGTTCATATATTTGGAAAAATGGGAAGGAAAAGCTGAATTCTAGTATAATACACTAACCACCTGCAGCCAAATTTTCCAATCGTTCACCATCTTCAACTTCTAACTTGTTTTCAAATTTTTTTTCTTCTTTAGTTCAGCAAACCAAATTTCCATGCTTCATACAAACCATAAATATATCATTTACATGCAGATATCACCACACCAGTAACAGTATAAAAACTCAATAAATATATTCCAGCTTTAAAACTTACTTTTGTAAAGCAAAATTTCATGATATACTACCTAATACTAACTACCAATCATTACTCTAAGAAGATAAGGAATTCAAAGTTGAGAAGAGAGTGATTCACCAAAAGCTGCAGAATTCTTTTTCTTCGTTTTTTTTTCTTTTATTTTTTACTAGAATGAAAAGAAAGGAAGTCTCACAAGTAAAACAAGATTCAAAGCTAAATTCTAAAATGTTAAATAAAATTATAGAGAACATCTGCAAAGCTAATCAGAGAAAGAAAGAAAGAAAGAAAGAAAGAAAGAAAGAAAGAAAGGGTATGCTTAAAAAATAAAGAAAAAAAGAAAAAATTTACCTGGAAAAGAAGCGGATCTGAAGAGTGATTCCTTTAGGAATGTGGGGGAGTGGAGAGAGTAGAAGTAGGAATTTGGTCGGAATCTGGAAAGGATTTAGATCGGCGATCTGGAAGGAGCCCAGAAACGAGGAAATCAACAACAACGCCGATAATTTAATGGTCCTCGCGAGCGTAGAAATCGCCCATCGCCCTCACGTGACCTTTGCGCGTCTCTTCAATTTTGCTGATGCGTGTTTGTCTTAAAATTAGAGAAGCAACCGAGTGTTTTTCCTTGATTACTTGCCTAAATTTACCCAAATTAATTGAATTCTCAATCATTAATTTTTTTAAGAAGAATATTAAAAACATGCTCTATTTTTCAAACACTTTTCAATACTTATCTATTGGTTAGTTGGAAACCAAAAAAAAAAAATTTTAAAATTTATTTTTCTTCGACAAAAAAAAAATAGATTGGCAAGTGTCAGAAAATTGAAAAATATCATTATCATTTCTCTTTTTTTTTTTAATAATTATGGCGCTAAGTTTTTAAATAGACGAAATATACCACGTTATCTATAAATTAATTTAATTATAAAATAATTAAATATATGACATTATATAATTGAATTAATTTAATAGATCCGCTTTACCTAAATATTAATTTATATTCTATCCAATTTCCTCAAGCTGTAACCCAACTTTGAGGTAATGATGGTCACCAGTGATTCACTGCAAGTTTATGAGATAACTACTTGCGTCAGTAATCTTACTAATACTCATAAAACAGAGTGCCTTTACATCTAATTCCATCTCATTGTTTTATATTATAATGAACAATGGCAGATCCATTTCAAATCCGACTCAATCTCAATGTTTTGTATTAGAAAATATAGCAAAGTGCCCTTCACATTTTATTCAATCTAAGAGTTGAAATCAGAGACTAGCTTGATGCATAAGTGCATTCTCGACCTGATCACCTCATCTTTCTTGCGTACCTTCAAGCAGAAAACTTTAACAATTAAAATAAAAAAAACACACACACACACACAATTAACTGTGACAAAAGTATGGAAATGAGTATATTGTTTTTGAAACTCCTTATAGCAGCACAAAACAGTGATTTAGAATTTGCAGGCATTAAGTGCTTATTATGAATGTCCAAACACTGGGAATTAAATTGTTGAAACCCAACTAAAGATGGAAATAAACTAAACTAAATCCTAAATGACGTCAGGAAAGCACAGCCTACATTCCAATGACAGTAATAACAATCAGTGTGTATTTTATAGCACCACAAAAATGTAACTGTCTCATCTCTCCAAGCTCTGGCACTAGCTTGGAGTCATGTATATGACTTGGAAATTTTCCCACCTTGAAATTCTAGTTATCCGCTGAACTCACTTGCTTCTTAGCTCTGCGTGCACAGTTATAAAAGCTTCGAGCCAGAGGGCTACATTTTAGTGTATCATTACCATGTTCCTTGTAGCATAACCGGCAAGCATCATACTCGGCCAAACAGGGCATAGGTTTCTGATATGGAAGCTTGAATTCCTTATCACGGAGATCCTTAGCTCTTTCTGTTACTTCTTGTACCATGCTTTCCTCCTGCTTCTGCAACTTTTCCACAACCCTTTCACTTTCTTGAACAAGAGATCTAATTGCATCTAACTCTGTGTTTGCAGAATGTGCATGTGGGGTTACTGGCAAGAATAATGGAGGTTGAACAGGCCATCCTGCTGAAGGAGCCCCTTTCTGTGTTTCAGGATCAACATGAAGTTGCTTTTCATTCACCTTGGTTTTGGGATGCGCAGTTTGTCGTGGTATCTTAGTTTTAGTTTTCTTTGGTTTCTTCTTCAATTTCTCACCATTGTCGGCTAGCCTATTAACAAGCTCGGCACTAATCTGAATTGAAAAATCCCCCATACCAGAAACTTTTACCTGAAAACATCCATCAGAGATACTTACTCATCAGAAACAAATAGTTCAGACTTTTCTAGCTATTTATGATATGCAATAAGTAGGTAGATTTGCATGTGTATTGTGGGTGGATATTGGTTCAGGATTGTTTTAAAGGGTCTCATCAAATGTTTTGGCAGTACAATAATTAGAGAATAAGATAACAAGAACTGTCCATCGAGTACTAATTTTTATATAGACACAAAAGGAAAATTGGGACAATTAAGAAGACAAAAAGGAGCATTAGAAAGATTTAGCTGTGCAAGACAAATGATTATGCTTCTCACAGTGAGGATCTTCAACAGGAAGAAAAAGGGACCTTAACCATGACTTGTACCAATTAAGGGGCAAAGTATATTGCAGGACATTAAGCACTCCTAATCCCCTATGCTTAAGGTCAAGTTCTTCAAAACTGTAAATGAGTTGAAGAAAGTATATGTTCATAAAAAGATGCATTGTGGAAAGTAAGCATTCCGTTTGACCTTAAAACCAAAAGTGAAACGAAAAATTAGTCAGCAGTGACAAAAATATTATCTGCTCATCGTGTTAACAAATAAATGAGATGCCAAAGATTAGCTGCCTTGCTCCTCCATCCTCCCCATCGAAGAAAACAAAATACAGACAAGCCAACACAAAAAATCAAAGAAAAGAGTAATAATAGGGACATCATAATTCGATCACAGGCTTTGGCAATATCCTTGACAAAAATAGGGAGAAAACCATTATTTTTGCTCCCCAAAAATAATGGTTGGCGGGTCGTGAGAGAAATAGACGATTTCTACGCTAGCACAGACAACAACAGCAAAATAGAACCCATAATAGAAATACAAGGAAAGATGGTGAGGAACAGAATGGCATGTGAAATGATGGAGTTACAAGCAGCAGCAGCAGAAGGAAATTAATAACAGAGGTGTTATCGCAGAATCAAATATTTTTACAAGTAGAAATTAAATTCTTATTGGGCGGTGTTCTTCGTTGACTAATAACCTTTTTAACCCTAACCAAAACCCAAACCCAAACCCAAATCGGAATTCATACCCAGTGCTCAACTACTCCATTTTTGGAGTACAGGCTCAGCATTTTAAAAGGCCAGACTAACGTATGCAAATCCAATTCTAACTTTCTTATATATATGTGACACAAGCAAACATTTAAATTGTCTAAGCAAACAGAACTAACGAATTGTATCTTCTCTGCACATCGAAACTACTGCACATTAATCGAAATTCTAGGGCTTAGAAGATTATGGGGTGAATTTTTTTCTTATTTTTCTAGATTTATTTTATGGTTAAAAAAAATTAAACAATTCGAGTATCAAGAGTGAAAATCGCATACCAGTATTAGAGTAAATGGAATAAAAAATCCAGAATTAGTCCTCGATCACGATCTACTCAGGGTTCTTCTCTCCCGCTTGTTCATTTCAATAAGAAAGAAAGCTTTAAGCTACCGATTATGATTTTCTGGACACAGTGAAGGAGCTGTTACGATGAGATGGAGTCTATCATAGGTATGCTAAGTCCCACTTTGTATGGGCTATGCAACGTTACTGTCATATTGGACTGTCTATGTACTTGGTCTAACCCAATTATAGCTTTTGGGCTCTTTTCTCGCCAAACAACCCAGATGCCAATTGTTATTGGGAATTTTGCAAAAATAAAAAAATATTTATAAAAATACTGTTACTTAAATTTTTTTTTTTAAAAATACTGCATATACAGTTTTTTTTTAAATATGGAAAGTTAAGATTTATGTAAAATTTATTCAAAATTTACTGTAAAATTAATGAAAATTTTGCTTAAAATTTATTCAAGTTATATTCAGAATTTATCTAATATTTATTGGAAAATTAATGAAAGTTAAAATTACACAAGATTTTCTAAAAAATTATCTAAATTTTGCCTAAAATTTACCCAAGTTTTACTACAAAATTAATAAAAATTGAATTTAGAAAAGGTTTATTAAAAATTTATTCAATGTTTACTTAAGTTATAACAAATGTTTACAAGAAAATTAATAAAAGTTGAAGGTACATAATATTTATTAAAGATTTACTTAGGTTTTATTTAACTTATACTTAATATTTATAAGAAAATTAATGAAAGTTGAAATTACATAAGGTTTATTTAAAATTTATCAAGATTTACTCAATAATTACCTAAAATTTACCCGAAATTTACTCAACATTAACTAAAAATTAATAGAAATTAAAGTTACAAAATATTTATTTAAGATTTATCCCAAGGTTTATTTAAGAATTACCACAAAATTAATGAAAGTTAATATTACATAAGATTTATCCAAAATTTACCATAAAATTAATAAAAATTGATATCACAAAAAAGTTTATTTAAGGTTTAGTCAAGTTATACCCATGATTTATCCAATATTTATAAGAAAATTTATCAAAATTGAAGTTGCATAAGGTTTACCTAAAATTTATTCAATATTTATCCAAGTTTTACTTAACATCAAATTAATTTCTCAACTAAAAATTATCAAAAATCTATCCAAAGTTTACCAATGTAAATAACCTTAATTAAGTTAATTAAATACAAGTTTACATTTTTTTTTTGTAATTAAGGTTTGTCTAAAGTTTACTTTGGTAATTAAGTTAATTAAATTCAAGTTTGTATATTTTTTTGCTAATTAAGTTAATTAAATAATAAATACATGCATAAAGACAGATGGTGCTATACAAGTTAATAAAATTATTAATTCATGTTTAAAACGTAAAAAATGACCATTTTATATAGTGAAATCTAATATTTGAAAAAAAAAACAGTAAAAATAAAAATTTGGAAACTTGGAATTAAAACACAAAAGTTTTGTCGGTAATATTGAAAAAATCTTTTAAAAGTGAGTATTCCGTGTAAATTTTTGGATTCCAGTCCAAATAGTATTATAGACCAAGACTCATCACACATGCAAAAAACAGTGACAATTTTGTAAATAAATCAAATTTACACAATTATCAATCACTCAGTAGCATTTTTGTAAATATTCATCATTTGTCATTAAATAAAAATTCATTAACTTATTAAAAAAAGTTCATCAGTTTATTAAAAAATGTTCATTACTAATAAAGTAAATGTTCATTACAAATAAAGTTCATTAACTTATTAAAAAAATTCATTAAAAAAAATTCATTAGTTTATTAAGAATGTTTGTTATGAATAAATTAAAAATTTTCATTACGAATAAACTAAAGATTCATTAGTTTATTGAAAAAAATTTATTATATTATTAAAAAATATTCATTACGAATAAAATAAAATTTCATTATTTTATTAAGAAAGTTAATTGCGAATAAATTGAAAAAATTCATTACGATTGAACTAAAAATTTATTAATTTATTAAAAAATATTCATTAGTTCATTAAAAAAAGTTCACTACAAATAATATAAAAATTTATTAGTTTATTAATAAAAATTCATTTCTTATATTAATACAAGTTCATTTTATTTCTATATGTACTTAATTTAATGAATATTTTTTTTGTGTTTTCATTTGTATGTATGCATTCATTGAATCATCTTAAAAGAAACTCAAAACGTAACAAAAAAATAAAGACAAAATGCATCGGAAAAACAACAAATTGAGACAAATGACATATGAAAAAAAAATACAAAATAACTGTTGATTTTATTTTAAAATAAAATGAATATTTATCAATAACCTAATGAATTTTGACTAATAAACTAATAAATTTTTTACCAATAAACATATATCAATAAATGAACTGTGTAAGTTTGTTTTATTTACAAAATTATAACAGTACATCTCATACGTATTTGGTTTATATTGCAATATGAACCGTGCTCCGATGTCACTAACTTAAAATTTTTTAAAATAATAAAAAATATTTATCCAAACCGATCCTGCAATCCGAATTGGAACAACTCCGATATCCAAACCGAAACTACACTAGATGTACCAATTTAACTAGCTCTTATTAGTATAAAACTTTTAATTATAAAGATTTTTTTTTTCTATATATATATAAGCTTTTTTTTTTATTTTTTCAGACATTTAGATCACTTCTTCCATTCTCCTAATTATTACTAGAAAGTGGGGAGAAATGCTTGAATAGGCGGAGAGAAGAAAATTGAAGAAAATCATAACATTGATATCCTTAAAATTTATTTCAGGCAAAAGTTATTAACCAGAGGCTTTTTTGGACAGAGCACTAACAGTTCAAATGATTAAGCTTTTAATAAATAGGTACAGTGGAACCACATATAATTAACTTTTTAGCTTTAGATGGCTCAAACCATACCCATGAAAGAGATGTCTTTCTTTTCTTTTTCCTCTTTTATCATATGGGACTCTCTTGTTCTTTTCGTAACAACACTTGAAAGTTGAAAGCTGAAGGTGGAGCGACGTTTATTTTGATAGTAGACAATTATATTTCTAAATTTTTAAAAATATATATAATAGTATATAAATTTTTAAAATTTGCGTTCTTCAAAAGATATTAGAAATCTAGTATATAAATTCTTATACTCTTAAGGTAGAGTTCTAGTTAGTTTCGTTACTGGTTGAAGCATCACAAAGATAATAAAAAAATACATGAAAATGTGTATATCTCAAATTTTAATTTCAGACCCAACACCTGAACCCTCATCATTCCAGCTTCAATTTTGAGGCCATTTTCCATTTTGCAGTATATGAAAGCCAGCTTTGAATCTTTCAGGTTCACATGCATCTTTCCATTAATTCCCACCTTTTTAATTTTCAACACTCACATTTCATTTCTTTTTTGAAATAATAATAATATTATTATTATGGATTAAATGATTTAAACTTTAGTGTGACTTTATAAATAATTTTAATTAATTATAATGTAATTATCTGCCTTAACTTGTTCCTTAAGAAAATTCATATTGACACAATATATATCATGATAGTAAGTTCTTCTAGATTACACTTACAAATTATAATTAATTAATTAATCTTATATATATATATGTATATATATAAGTCTGCATTTTATTGTATTAATATAAGGGGAAAACTACCAAAAGCAAATAATTCAAGATGATGAAAAAATTCCTCTTAAAAATAAAACATCAACGGTTAAGACATGAACAAACCTCACGCCATAGCGTAAAAAATTAAACGGTAGATGATAACACAAAAATTAGATAATTAAACTCTGATAATCGAAACTTTTTTTTAGTATTTTTGAGGCTCAATTAAATCATATATCAACTCTCTGTCAACATTCAAACCTGATTGATATCTATGCTGAATATAAAGTCTATGTGTTCTCCGGTCACAATCCAGTAGTCAATGTTGCAAAATTGATGAGATTATTGACTTATATATATTTCACATCAAATTTTCTTAATCAAGCTTTGGGTTGGCAAATAATCAATAATGGTTCTTACTAATTCATAGATTAAATTAAAGATAATTTAGAGAATATTATGACTAAAGCCTGCCGGCACTCCCTGTCACAGATTGAAAAACCCAATTTCATATGAATAAATTAAGTCTGTGAGTTATATATATAATATATTATCCTACAAAATAAGTAGTATAGGTAGCATGAATTTGAAATACCTTGGGATTTTCCTGTTAGAATTTGATAACCTACCTACCAATAAATTTTAATTTAATGGTATTAACTTAGTAATTATATAAATTCTCTATTTTCAATTAGATTCTACATATAAAAAAAAAAAACCTAAATCTAGCTAATGGGCATATATATATTAAACAAGTGATAGATGATCTTAATTAAGATAATTTTCTTTAAGTAATTAAATTAGTGCGAACAGCTAGCAGCCTGCTCACACTGCAATGGTTTTTTCCTTTTCTTTTTTTTTTTTTAAAGAAAAACCTTATGCAAATTAATTATTAAAGTGTTGAACAGATATGATTATCATCTAATTAAAATATGGAAATCTAGGTAATGGAAGTATCCTCCTCGTGCCTGTGTGCCACGAGCTGGCACTAAAATATATGTGCATAACATTATATTTAGAAGGGTCTGGAAAGTTACTCGATTGATACAACAATGAAATTATATGCCTTATTTTATTTTATTTTATGAACTTTTCAGGTTCCCCATATTCAAAATTTAATAATTATAGTAGAATATTTATATATGTTGTAATAATCTTCAACCATGCATGAACAAAAAAAATAAAATAAAACAAATAGATAAAAGATATGAAGAGAATTTAAAGGAGTAGGTGTGAAACTATTTTAGAACTATAGCAGAATATAATTTCATAATGTAAAAATTGAAAAATCAACAACAAAATAATAATATTTTGGATTTTATTTAAATTATCATACAACAGTATATATGTACAAACAGTATAAATAATTGACAATACCCCATGGTGTCCCTATCGTTTACACATAAACATTAATTACAACATGTGAAAGATGCACAAAGAATAATAACAGTAGTGCCACGTTTTAATGATATTTGGTTTTGGTATCACTGTTTTTGACTCCTTCAACACCAACAATATTTTTTTTTTGGTAGGATTGGAGATTTGAACTCAGAGATTTGAAATATAAAAAATAAATTGAAGAACCTAAATTCAGCTGGAGATTGACACGATACTTTCTGCATCTGTCCTGTCCATATTAATTTTGACAAATGCAATCTCTCGGATAAGCCTACCTGTCTGTCTGTGATCATACGTAAATTTACACAAATTCTACTGCTTGTCTTCCATCCCTATGGCACTCATAGCCTTAAATTCCATGCTGTCGAAGCAATCGAACCCAAAATCATGAACACCGAAATCTTGACAATCCAATAGCCAACTGCAATTATCTTCCCATGATGGATACAGACAATTACCCGCTTCGCCATTTGCATATTCCATTCCCAGATGAATATTGCTATTATTATTATTATTATTATTATTATTATTGTTGTTGTTGTTCCATGATGGGTCGACTAGAGGAGGCTCATCCATCCATAAGCTATTCAATAATATTTCGTCGTTGCAAATACTATCTAATAACACTGATTGATCATCACTGCTGCAATTGTTTTCGTTTGTTGAGCTGGAGTTATCCTCTGAGTTAACCTTTGCAATATCCTTTTCTTGAATGTTGGTGCTGTTGGTGGCTGCAGATTCGGGCAAAACATCGACATGTGATGGAGAAGTTTGGTCGGACTTGGGTTCTTTATGTAAAGGTTCATGTGTAACAGGATCAATTCCCATTTTTACAAGTTTTTTCTTGATATGGGTGTTCCAGTGATTCTTTATCTCATTGTCCGTCCTCCCTGGTAATCTAGCAGCAATCTTCGACCATCTAAGTGTAAAAAATGAAAAAAATAAAAAGGAGAAATACAATCAAGAACTGCAAGAACCTAAAGAGCTCCATAAAAAATATATATTAGAAACAAATTTAACCAAAATAGGAAAAAAAAAAAAACTCTTATTGTGTGATTGTATATTTGTGATTATATTTTTCTTTTCTAAATTATCTAATATCTTACGGTTGCTGGAATACAAATTAATATGGATTTACACCAAATTTATAAAATAGATAAAATATTTTCTTTCAAATTTTAAAAATATTTCATATCTAAACTTCAAATGAAATAATCTTTTTTAAAATAAAGTATATTAATTATAAATATTAAGATAGCACGTCATTATTCTTTCGCTTAGTTACCAACTTTGAAAAATATTTGGTATTTGTCTCAAATGCATAATATAAAGAATATTGCAGCCAAGAACATTTGTTTTAGTGACATGAAGGAGAATGTTTTTTCTTAAAAGTTTTAGTATCGAGTTTTAGTAAAGACAATATATATATATATAAAGAACGTTGTAACAAGAAATAAAAGCTGGAATTTTTTTCTTTTTTGTTTAAATACTGACTATCACAATTAATCAAATCATAAGCAAACTGGTTAAGGACGAAACTAAGTGATGATTAGGTGCACCTTTCTCAAATGCAGAAACTATCAAGTCACCTTTTCAAACACTTGATTGCAAAATGCAATTGTCTTCTTCTTCTTATAGAAAAACAAACCTATCCTCTCACATGGCCGTCACATATGTTGATGAAGAAGCCACCATACCGAACGCCATTAATAAAATCATGAAACATTAAATAATATTCTACTAATGCATGATTACCAACAAATACTAACACATTAATTGAAAAAAAAAAAAGAAAAGAAACATAGAGAGGGAATTAATTAATTATATATTAACCTATTGCCAAGGCGAGCATGAAGATCAATAACCAGCTGTTCTTCAGCTTCAGTAAGAAGGCCTCTCTTCAAGTCAGGACGGAGATAATTAGTCCAACGGAGACGGCAACTCTTGCCACAACGGCGTAGTCCGGCCAGCTTAGGAACAGCTCTCCAACAGCACTGGCCATTGGTGAGAATGAAGTTGATGAGTTTCTTGTCTTCCTCAGCCGTCCACGGCCCTTTCTTGACCCCAAGTTTATCACAGCAAGGTTGCCTACCCATATCACATACACTAATACACTCACCACTTATTAGTTTGATTCCACTAATGCAAAAAGTCTCACCAACACTAGCTACTTGTAAAGACTCAAAAGCCCCACACCACACCCACCTTTTTATAATGAAGCCCTCTCAACTTTGGTGCCCCAAAAATAATGTACACAAGTTATTTATTTATTTATATATAGAAAATTGGGGGAAAAAATATGTAAAATGTGGATGGAGAGAGAAGGAGATTTAGGGGTCCACCATAGGTTTGTGAAAGGGAAATAAGAACTAAAAATGGTTTGTTTGGGTATGTGGAGATACACAAATAAGAATGATAGGTGACACCAAAGGACTCAGTTAATTACATCAAATTAAAATCAAAGAAGAAGGAAATAAAATAAATAAAAACAAATTAATTTCTTCCCATTTTCCTACACAACCCCACTCCTCCTGATTGCACTCTTACTCAACCATTCCATCACCCATTTCGTCATCACTACGTTTACGTGTCCTTTTTCTGAAATATGAGAAAGTTTTTACTTTCCATTTTACAGGAATTGCCTTTTAAATTTTCTTAATTTGCATTAACAATTAATTTTAATTCGTAGATTGATTTAATTTACTGATAATTAATTGTCTTAGATGATTTATGGATTTATTCCCCAGTTAACCATGTGGTACCCTTGTTGGTTAATTGCCTAATAATCTCGTCAAATTGATGGGTAATCACATTCTTTTTTGGTGAATCAACATGAAATATATACGTTAGTATTATATAAAAGGGACTCAGGACTGGAATTTTTATTAACATTTTATTCAGTAGTTTATGTCATCAGTCTTTTTAGACAAGTGAGTCTATATGGGAAATCACTAATTATTATTATTATTTGACCACTACCCACAACTTATCTGCCTTTGCTATTGTTTTTCAGGATATGTAGGATAACAGAGTTGAATAAATCACTGCAATTTTCTGCTTTCTAGTTGGATGACACAAATTTAATATCTTAGAGGCCAAATGTGGAATGATTCTGGAGTGAAAAAAATACAATATCGTAGAAACTTGACGATAGAATCTGTACTATGTGTTGATGGATTTTCACTTTCATCTCTCGTTTACAATTTTGTGATTTGATCACCGTATTCGTGCCAAGCACATTGGGCATACTTATTATTGTGGATAATAATTAAAAAAAAAAAAAGAGGTAAAAAAAAAATAAAGGAAATATCAAAATGAATATGTATTCAACTTATATGAAATGGAAAGTTTTATCAGTTCAACTAATTTAATTGATACACCTATTATGAAATAGTTACATATAACAAAAGTGAAATATCATGAATTCGATATTTAACTAGAAATTATGAATACAACCGATTGATATATATATATATATATACAGTAAATTAAAAATATAAATTATTAGATAGCTTATGCGGTGTACCTAGTGTAATTTATATTTATTGCAATAGAAATATTATATTATCAACTTTGAATATCAACCATCGATAATCAATGAGTGAAATTAAAAGTTGATGATTCAATAATTTTAAAGCACTTTGTATAAATTACACTAAGTGCATCACATAATTTCTCATATTATTATTATGATATTTATCTATTATTTTCAAAAAATAAATATATATTATTCTTGGTTTGAAATATGGTGTTTACTTTTTTCTTAAGACAAAGTGGAAGTACAAGGCAAAAATTGTCAAGAAGCCTCTTCATTTTCCTTCGAGTATGCATTACATGAATTAGCTAAGCTTCCCGATTAAAGCACAAGAGTCATTAACTACGACTGCCAGATCTACTTATCTTCTAAGTTGTATAAATATCATTCTCTAAATGACGTTTTAAAATAAAACCATTAATTTTCTCATTAATATATTCTCAATTAAATTGTGTAATCAACATTATTTTTTAATTAACAGCTTAAGTCAGATAACTAAAACTACATTATTCTTGATTAAAACGAAGGGACCATTAAATTTGGTAAAGAGTAGATCATTTTTTAATTTTTTTTTTCTTTGAATTATTTAATATTCTCTGCTAATTAGCATATATATAGAGTATATCAGTCTCAGATAGAAGCGTGCACATCTTGGCAAAACAGGCAGCATAGAAAAATGATTAAAAGTTGGATTTAACACGGACATAATACGTTTAATTAATATTAGTACGCATCATTACAAGATTTTAGACACTTATATATAATCTTCAAGTAACATTCTGGATTGTTCAATTCATGTTGAGGTTTCTTGATTGGTTGAAGAACCCAGTTACCTGCATGACGGTAATTGTTGATTATCCCCCATGCAACAGCGGAGACCAACATACACTTGTCTTCTTGGAGAGACTTTCCATGTTCCAAGTTTATACAAGAAACTATGACCTGTGTCACAGGTAACTTGGGAGTAGTTCATGATCCAATTTCTTGGTCTTTGACTTGTATCTCTAAGCTTAGGTCGATTTAGTTCAATTGTGGACCCTATCCTCTAAAATACGTATCATTCACCCTTTTCTTTTTTAAAAAATAAAATAAAATAAAAACTTTTATCCCTTATTTTTTTTTATCTTGAGATTCTGTGGGCTGTATACTACAAGATAGAGTAGTTATCTCTACACTATAAAAGTGTTACACATCCGCCAATATTGATGGATAATGTCGAGCAGCCTCAAACTCAAAATTTTATCAAATTTTTACAAGTAAAAATATCAATTCACGCCAGTACTTGATTGGCTCATACTCTTATCTCTTATTAGTTTTTAATTATGTGGTATATTCGAAACTCCCTCCAATGCCCGCTGATATATAGATTAATCCTATTATCAGTAGTGTGTATGCCGAAATGCATTCACTGCTTTTTATATATTAAAAATAATAAAACTCATAATACATTTGAAAAATCCAAAACAAAATAGGAGATATATCATGTAACATCATATGCAACATAATATACAGATCAAATCTAAAAGAACAACAAGAAAATTATCCATAACCAAACCGAGCCTACTAGCATAAAAGAGTCATTTTGCTCAAAAATTCATGGAAATTGCTCTGATACCATTTTCTGGCACCATTCCCATGAATTTTTTTAGCAAAATTGAAATATATAATTTTGACTGAAATGTATAGCTCCTTTCAATCCAAATACATGTTCTGCTGCCAGCAAATGGTATCAGAGCAATTTCCATGAATTTTTGAGCAAAATGACTCTTTTATGCTAGTAGGCTCAATTTGGTTATTGATAATTTTCTTGTTGTTCTTTTAGATTTGATTTATATATTATATTACATGTGATGTTACATGATATATCTCCTATTTTGTTTTGGGTTTTTCAAAAGTTTTATAGGTTTTATTATTTTTATAAATTAGTTTGTAACATTAATAGATCCATAATTAATTTTTATCATTATATTGAAGTTCTTGGTATGCCAAGAGAATGTAATGTAAAACTTTTTCTTTGGAATATGAAGGCCCAGAATTTTGGGAGAAGCAACAAGAAAGATCTGCCAAAATGGAAATAAATTTATATTTTCCATTTTGGGGTGGGAATTTTTCTAGCAATTGCAATAAGATTGTAAATTGCATGATTAATTTCTATTATTGCATGTGATATGATTATACGAGGTAAATAATTGAATATGTGAGCTTTAAATATTAATTTTGGATAAAAAATAAATAAATAAATAATAATTTAAATGATATTTTTATTATATATATATTTATTTATGTGGTTTAATTTAAATGAAATTTAAAATTTATATATATATATATATTATATAAATATATATATATATATATTTATACGGTTGATTTTTTTCAAGTTGTTGAAAAAAAATTCAACTTTATGTATAAAATCCATTTTTGGATTTTATGAGTATAAAAGTATACTCACAAAATATATATAAATATATTGACTCCAAAATTAATTTAATTTAAACATTATATAATATGATTATATAATGAGCTCACAATTGTTTATGAAATATAAAGTGCATGTTAAAGATGGATAATATTCTTTTTATTCAATCAGATATCATATGTATGTTTATAGATCCATAATCATCCGAGAATATATGTAATTACTTTTTATGAACATATGAGATATGATATGAAAAAAACTAATGTACAAACATTAACCTTAAAATTGAATTATGTGATAATTCAAATATAAATTTATAGCTTTATGGATGTTGATAAATTTTTAATCTGGTTAATGGGTAAAGTGAGATTTTTAAAATTAAGATAAAAGACCAAGTAATCTTTTCAAAGATAATGAATCCAATAAAGATATAAGATGTCTACATTGAGGCTCTCCATGGGAGCATTAATATACAAGTTATTGTATATTAATGAGAAAGTCAAATAATATATTTGACTTGTAAAATTGACAGGCATCTAGTGTTGCAAGAATGTCATTTTGTAAAGCTGTGTGACATTAGATTGGGTCCATTTATTTTACTGATTTTGTGGGTAGGATTCATCTAATATGTTAGCCAAAGAATATCATTTTGTGAAGCTGAGGATTATTGTATTAGGAGCCAGTTAAAAAGGAAATAAATTGGGTTTACAGCTGTTGTATTTGGTAAAAAGTTATCATTTCATTAATATGTTAATATTCCAAAAATGTCACTATGAGAAGCTGAGGAATATTAATTAGAGTATTATTAAGACTCAATTTACTCATTAGAAGTTCACCCCAACGGAACTTTCGTTTCCTACGAAGGAAGTGTAGGATGCGCCAAATTAGTAGGAGAAACCATTATGATTATGCGTTCAAATCATTTTGGTTAATTGGTTTGACCATTAATATATAATTAAACTGATATATTTATTCTTTCTGCAGTAATTTTCTCTAATAATATGACTACATCATCACCACTTTAATCGCTTTTAGACCATAATAGGCTCATCGGGCCTAATTATGGGGACTGATTAAGAAACTTTAAGCTGGTGTTTATCCAGCAGCGCTTGTTGGATGTTGCTAGTAAGCCAAAACCTATAGCGTCTACCGCTAATGCAAGTGAGGTTGAAAAATAACATTACACCGATTGGGTTGATATGAACACCCAAGCAAAGTGCTATATATTTGCTTCTATGAAAAATAAGCTACAAGAGCAATATGAAAAGATAGAAGCTTGTGATGATATTTTGGAGTTAGTAAAGGAAAGTTTTAGCAAGGCTAGTAGGACTACCAGCTTTAACTATTCCAATAGACTATTCCAAATGAAAATGAAGGAAAGCCAAGATGTTGGTGAGATGATAAGGCTTATTTATTGCTTTGAAGATCTTAATTTCTTCAGGGATGCGGAGCTTAAGATAAACCATATCTTACCATCAGTTCCACGTTCCTATGGAAGTTTCATTTCTAACTTCCATTTGAATAAAATGGAATGCACTTTGCAAGAGCTGTAACGGAATTTGATTTATTACCAAAATACTGTGATAAATCCCCAAAATAAAGAGGCAGAAGTATTAGTGGCAGTTTTTTCTTCTTATTTAAAGAAAAGGATGAAAAAGACCACTATGGGAAAGAGTTCCACTCCCTATTTTTTGTATCCCAAAAAGGGTAAAGAGAAGGTAAAAAGCCAGCTTAAGTCAAAGGTTGACAAAGGAAACTGTTTTCATTATCAAAAGGATGATCATTGGAAGAAAAATTGCCCAGTTTATTTAAAAAGTTTAGAGAAGACTAAAGGCAAAGGGATTATAGGTCCTTCAGGTATTTCTCATCCTTTGAATTTAAATATTGATTTAAATTATGATCATTCTTTTAACTCATCATATGCTTGGGTCTTAGACACTGGAGCAACTGCTCATATTTGTTCCTTTGTGTAGGATCTAGGGCATAGAAAGTTGCTATATGATGGGAAAATAAAACTCACTCTTGGAGATGGAGCAAGAGTTGCTGCCGAGGAAGTGGGAGATATTTCTATTTTATTAAACCATCATGTAATCTTATTATCGGATGTTTTGTACATTCCTAATGCCTATAAGAATATTATTTCTGTATCCGCTTTGACAAACAATAATTATGAATTTTTGTTTTGTAAAGATGTGTATTACATTTATTATTATAATAATCTTATTGGCATTGGAACTAAACATCATGACTTATATTATTTATATTGTGATAAGCCTAATAAGATAAATAATAAAGAGTTATTATTGAGCAACATACATGACAATTTTAATTAAACTAAGTATAATGATTCAAGTATGATATGGGCTTAAGACTTGATCATATTTCTAATGCAAGGATCCACAAGTTGGTAGACATGAGAATTCTAAAAGGTTTAGATTCTCAGTCTAATGATTCTATTTGTGAATCATGTCTGCAAGGAAAAATGACTAGAGGTTTATTTGTTGGTCAAATGATACGTGCTGAGAACCTTCTTGAATTAATTCATATTGATGTTTGTGGACCATTCAAGGAAATGACTCGAGGAGGTTATCGATTCTTCGTTACCTTTATAGACGATAAGTCTAGATATGAGTATTTGTATTTATTGAAATACAAATCTGAAGTCTTTGAAAAGTTCAAAGAGTATACGACCAAAGTTGAAAATAAATTAGGAAAGAATATTATAGC
>CATIWF010155385.1:0-16168 GCA_949630135.1 Balakata baccata | reverse complement strand
ATGAGCAGTGGCAGCAACCAAGAAGGAGAAGATTTGTGGGCAAAGGCGATCAAAGCAGCCGATGATCTCTACACATTACGTGACACTTATTTTCCAGTGAACCCACTTGATAAAATCTCCAATCTGCAAACACAATCCGATCTCACTCACAAGCTACTCGATTCCATTCCTCTCGGTACACTCACATCTCTCTCTCTTTATATTTGCTATTTGATCCGTCC
The DNA here is from genome assembly GCA_949630135.1 of Balakata baccata. Classification (NCBI taxonomy): domain Eukaryota; kingdom Viridiplantae; phylum Streptophyta; class Magnoliopsida; order Malpighiales; family Euphorbiaceae; genus Balakata; species Balakata baccata. The sequence goes on along the minus strand of CATIWF010155385.1, from coordinate 15,947 downwards.
AATTCATTTGTTTCTTTCTTCTCTTAATATAATATACTAATGTTTTTTGATATTATTCGTGTGGCTTCTCGTTTTTCGCTGTTCAGTATGTAGTCGAGTTCAACACTGAAAGAAACAAAAAATATAAAAATGGGTTTCTTGATTTTTGGGATGTATGTGGCTATCTTTGTGAATTGGTAAATTAATGGGTTGATTCTGTTCGTGGGGCCTGTTTGTTTTTAGGCATTGTTTGTTCGTATGCTTGTTGCGGTTTTGTGTGGGATGGTGTGTGTGTTTGCCCTTTCTTATAAAGCAGTAATGGCTACTGTTCTTTTCCTGTCGCACTTAATAATTAGTTATGCTACAGCTTGTTGACTTGTTCTATTGCTTGCATAAGGTTTCACAAGAATGGGGCAGTACATACCACTTGTCAATCGTTGTCATGTTAATTCAGTTGCACACATTTTTAATTAATGACACACTAGGACTGAAATTCTTAAAAGTTTTTCACTAACCGAAGCCACCATGTGAAATCTCTGCAATGTTTAGGGAATTTCAGTGGCCTTCGTTATGCTATAAGATGTTTATTCATGTCTCCATGTTAAGTTGAAAAGATATTTATTTATTTTGTAGAACAAAGGAAAACTCCTATCCAACGTGCAACTTATGAATATCTCAGAGGAAAGATATTGGATGTATTACCCGACTATAGGAAAGAAGCAGAGGACCATCTCTCAAAAGCTGTAAGCAAATGCAGATAGTTTCCTTTTCTTGTTGGGCATCAGTAACTGACTGATTTTGTGCTCCAGGTCAAGTTGAATCCATCTTTTGCAGATGCTTGGCTGTGTTTGGGTAACTGCATTTGGAAGAAGGGAGATTTATCCTCAGCTAAGAACTGTTTCAATCTTGCACTGAGCAAGGTTGTTTTTGACCTGAAGTTTCTAATTCTTGAACGTTTCATGTGTTAACATATTTAGTTACTATGCTTTTTTCATTGTTTCAATGTGTATGTATTAGCTATAGATGGATTCATTTTATATATTATGCAGGGTCCAAACAAGAAGATACTCTGTCTTTTATCAATGCTTGAAAGAAGAATGGCCCAAGGCAAGGACTTTAACTTTTTTCCCCTTTTGTTCTTATTATTCCTCTGGATGCATGCTAGTTATACATTTAGTAATGGGTAGGACTTGAAGAGTAAATATATTGCTAACCATAACTTGTCTTTGTACTGGTCTGGTAGTAAGCATATACAATGTTTAGTTTGGATTTTTTTTATAACGACATTTTAACACACATGTTGAGAGAGTGAAACCCCTGAACTTTTTTGGTGTTTTTTCTTGTCTATCCCAAGATTTTGCTTCTTTCACATTTATCTTGCCACAAATGGGAGTCTTCATCATACTGTTGTTGCTTCTTGCCTATATTAGTCTTGTAGCATATTTCTGCGTTTCATGCTCTCCATTATTTAATGTGATTTACCCTAGGATTTTCAGCTAGCTTTTGTAGCCAATAGGTACTTTGAATTAGTTATATCAACTACAAATACTTTGACAGCATCATCTTTAGTCTTCTAGGCTTGTAGCCAATTATTACTGGCTTATTCCTCACTTTGTTTCATTACATTGTATTGGCCCGAGTATGATCTTAGAAAACAACTGGAAAATGGAAATGCTTATAAATATTCGATAAGTCTATAATTTTTTATCATTTATATTTTATTTTCTTTATTCAATTGTGCTTGAACCATCGTCATTCAATACTCACAAATCTTACTTTTAGGTGCTGAATGTTGCTGAACTAATATAGACGTAGGTTAAAATCGTCTTAAGCTATTAGATGAGTAGCATTATCTTTATTTGGGGAGAAGAATTTGTGGCTGTGCTATTTGAACTTCATCATATCATCTGCTTTGTCCTGTTAGCAAAAGATAAAGAAGCGACTCTAAAAATGAATGCAAAACTACCTTGTCTCCTATATACTTCACCTACACATTCACCGAACTCAACCTGGAGTTTCAGTTCTAAATATATCACGCTAGTATCCTTGCATGTATATTATGGTCATGAGCCACTATGACCTTTTGTCAATTTCCAGGCTACTCTTAGGTGGAGTTTCAAAATTTGGTGCTAGGATATGATGGACTATGAGGCAACATGCTTCAGGTAGTTGAGAAGAAAGTACTAAATAATAACATTAGTTGGATCTACAAAGGCACTATACTTTGTTGCTTGCAATTCAGATGTTTTAACTTGGTAATGTTCTTGCATCATTATACTTATCAGAAACTTTTCCCCTTGTAAAAGTGCAGAAAATCAAGCTGAACTTGTTGAGGAAAGCATTCAACACGCAAAGGACGCTATCACTTTAGATGTGAAGGATGGGTACTCTTGGTGTAAGATTCCAAATTAATTTCACCATTTGTTTGCATGTTTTCCAATTTTCTTGATCTATGTCTATAATTCACAATTTTTAGACGATGCCGCACTTTGCAATCACCTGAAAATATAAGTTATATTTGATGCTGCACTATACCTACATGCATGCCTCAATAAAATTAAATTTTCTTCTCTTATTATTTGAGCTTTTTACCTCAATAGCATAACAAAGGGTTGCCATTGATCTTATTGACAGACAACCTTGGAAATGCTCTCCTGACTAGTTTCTTCACAACTGGAACTTGGGATCACAGCAAACTTCTACAATCTTTAAAAGCATATCAGAATGCTGTAAGTTCACTGACTGAGAAGTAAGAACTTCCTCACAAATCTATTTTGTGAATTAGAACAAGAAAACGGAAAAGGAGATTTATATCGCGGATCTTAATTTACTAAGTTGTTCATTAGGCATTTTTTATTCTATAACTGGTTCTAAGTGTGTTGATTTTATATATCAGGAGAAAGATGAGCAGATGCAGTCCAATCCCGATTTATATTTTAACTCTGCCACAGTGAGTTCAAAACTTGCATCTCAATTATTGATGGAAAACAATTTCTTGGGGAAAACAGTTAGATGAAAACAATGAGTTATTAATTTATATTGAAGAGTTCTGTTTTAGTAATAGTAAGAAGGCTGAATAATTTTGTATTTCACATGCTTGGTAATGGATTTGACTTAAATTTGAAGCCATGTTGGTCGTAATTCCTATTTCTTAAGGTAGTTATCCTTGCTGATTCATTAGTTGAGCATTGATCGGCTGCATCTATACCATAATATCATATAATGGTCTCTACTTTCAGGTAAACAAATATCTAGAGAATTACGAGAGGGCCCTTAGTGGATTTGAAGCTGCTACCCTGAAGGATCCAAGTCTTGGTGCTACTGAGGAGGTTCAAAAGATAGTTAATCTTCTGGATAAGTTAGAGAACCTTTTGAGGGTAATATATTTTCTGATATTAATAGTATAGATTAGTTGCCCTGAGTCCTTTCATCAGAGTAGTGTTATATAATTGGCACTATTCATAATAGCACAAGTTCTGTCTTTGTTTCAGATATATATATATATATTGTTTGCTATTAACACAAAATTAGAAGAAAAGCTGAGTTAGTTTAAAAGAGGGAGTGGGGGAGGCAAGGGGAGCAAATGTGGTTTAATTCATCTTGTTACTTAGGCAAGGGAGAAACAGTAACTAGGATGTAGACTTCACTTATTCCACCACATTTGCAATATAAGTGGAAACTCTGTAAGTGATGGTCATATAACTTTTTGTCATTACACCTCATATGTTGTTTACAATGAACTGTTAGGAGATGCAACTTCTTTTTCTTTTATATAATTTGAATTTACAGGGACAAGCTAGAGCTAAAAGACTTGCATCTGTGACATCATCACTGGCAGCCATTAATTGTAAGCTACCTTGCTCATATGTTTTTAAGCTTATTGTCAACTTTGAACTTTTTGTGTATTTTTATATTAAAGTGAGTGTACTAATTATTTTGCACACATCTTGATCTGTAAGTGAATTCATCGTATAAAAGAGTCGGTGTTGATCTATTGTTGGATGGCCTGAACAAAGCAGTGGCAATTGTGGGAAAAGTACTCTTCTTTGTTAAGCATGAGAATGTCACTCCCCTGTAAGTCTTCATCTTAAAATGCCGTATGTTTAATGTTAAAGCAGTAGCTGTTAGGTGTTTGCATGGATTCTATGAATGCATGTGTCTGTTTTTGTGCATGAACTTGCACATATTCGTGCCTGCACATTGTTATGCAAGAAGGATGGGTTTGACATGTGTGGTATTAATCTTTTATGTGTCAGTAGCATCAGTACCAAGTCAAACTATTACCTATTGACTGGTTAAAAACGAGTCCTGTTACAGTGCTGTTGGGACTTGCTTGCTTTGTGATAGGACTGGTTCATTAATACTTCACTGATTGCCAAACTCAATATCATTCTTTACTTTCTGAATCTTGAATATGAATCAGGTTGAAACTGATTTTCGCTGTTTCTCTTTTTAATTATTTATTCAGATACTACTTGGTGTGTGATTCCAATCAAATATGCTTTGTTCTGTCAGTGTATGGCATAAGCAATGATGCGGTAAGAGCTAGCTGCTGAACTTTTATATATTCCCTTATATTTCATGATTTGCTGATGATTTTTCTTTATTCTTCTTGTTCTTTTTTGAGGGTAGAACATAATGCTATTTATCTTGCAAGTTTCCTTCTTTGTATAATCATTCAATAATCTTCCTTTTACTAGGCAGATACTCCTCAGTTCCGTTGTGCTTTCATTATCCATGTAGACGGTTTATTATACATATACAGTGTAACTGAGGTAAAACAGAGTCCCCATCCCCTTGTGAGGAGGGTTAGGAAATGGGGACTAACAAAATTGCCTTGTAAACTCAGGGCACATCGTAACATAAAGATTCTCTGTTTATATTGGTAGCATTGGCACTTATCTGAGAAACATTAAGACGATTTTTTTTTCTCTGTTTTAATTTTCTAGTCTTCCTGAGGATTGGTCACCATTATGAAGATCTGTTTTTTATTTTATTAATTTAATTCCATGTACCATTTTTTTGTTGCTACTCATGGAAAAACTTAGTAATATCTTTCCATCCCTTTTGAGGAGGGTTAAGAAATGGGAACTATCAAAATTTCCTCATAAAATTTGGCACATCAATGTATGAATGACCTGTGATTATGTCGGTGGCAGTGCCACTTATCCATGAGGCAGCATTTCTTTTTTCTTTTATGTTTTAATATGATATGTTACCATTATGAGATGTATGTGTTATTTATTAATTTATAATTCCATGAAACCATTTTGTTTTGTTGCTCTCATGCTAATCTTTAGTACTGCCTGTTAATTGTGCTCTTTCTTCTTCCTATAAAGATGTCTTTGCTCTGTATATTGCACTAGTAATTCTCTGTTTTGAGGGGAGCTATAAGTTGCAGGAAGCTACTGTATTCAGGTCCTTTTTTCCCCTCAATAAGTTAGGCAAATATATGACGATAGCAAAAATTCTTCAACATATCAGGCTCTCACTAAGTCTTGCTCTTGTCTAAATTCATCATGATGTATGTAGATTGTACCTGATTTTGCATTGAATTCTGCAAAAATGATCACCTGCTTTTGTATTCAATTGGTTTAGCTAGTGTATTTTAATCAATGAATCTTTTTCTTGCAGATTAAAGAAGGAGACCAGCTAACACTATTGGAGCCTTATTATCATTGTGCTGATTTTTCTTGGAAGGAAAAGGTATCATGCCAATTTCTTTGGCATATCTTGTTTTTCTTCATCTTTGGTTTGAGTGTAGATCAGAGAATTCACATGCCGAAGCTATTTGCTTTTCTGTTTATTGTATCTGTATGGATAATTAGAATAACTTGCTTTCCATCTGATCCTGCTAGCTTTTATTAATGTGATGCAGAAATACAGAGTAAGGAAATCCCAACATTAAAAAATTAAAGTAACATACTTTATTCTGCCAGAAGTATGTTGCATTAGTATAGGAAAAAGCATTACCTTTTCTGGTACAAAGAGAGCAAATTGTAAAATAAATTTATATAAATTAATTGTTGAAATGGGAGTCTATACCTCAAGTACAGGCACCAAATAAATAATTGACTAACAACTAAACAAAATTTTTGTATATAAAGTATGGTATAAATAACATACTACTTAGCATACTAAGTATATGAGAGAAATGGCAGGTATGGAAAATCTAGTTGGAAAAAAGTACTAACTTAATCAATCAATTTTTCATTACCATTTGCATTTCTTTTATCCAATTTTGGTTCCACTGTTTGAAATTTGGTCGATTAGCCAACCAAACCAAAATATACATATGGTTCAAAATTTCAAATTTGGTTTTATTTCGCGGTCAGACATTTGATCAAAAACAGCATCATCTCATTTTGCACTGTTTCTATTTTTTTTTCTGTTGTTTCTGTTAATATGTTCCTTTTTTTTTTTTCCTTTTGTTTATTTAGTTGCTGGGATATGATTGGGCATTTAGAGCCATTCGTGATGGGTTAGGAGTTTGTTTCTCTCTCCTTCCTCTTTTTCCAATGAGCTGTAACAACTTATTTGATGTTAGGAATGCAGGTGTTTTTGTGTTTGTTTTGATTAACTGACTGTAGAATAAGGTTAGTTGTAACAACTTATTCTGTTCAGATTGAGTAATTGCTCATGGACTGTTGTACAATCCATGAACACTACAAGGAAGAACTGTGTGTGAGAGAGAGAGAGAGAGAAAGAGAGTTGACAGTAAAATTAAAAACCTTCTTACATGACACTTGAAGTGATTAATACAGAAATTTAGATTCCTGGTTAGAAACTTTGTCAATATTTTGTTTTGGCGGCATATATTTGATTGTTATTGATGAGGAGAATGCATTTCTGGGTCAATTCATTATGATGAGAAAAACAAATTATGTTTGAATGTCATTGATGAGGAAAATACATATTTGGGTTAGATTTGTCATTATGAGGACAACAAATGATGTTTGAATATCATTGATGAGGAAAATGCATTCTTCGAGTCGAGTTCATGTTTATTGCGAATGTAAATGGATTTTGGCTTTAATTTCAATAACCAACAAAATCATGAATAGCTCAAAAAACATTAGTGAGAGTTTTAAATTGGGAATAGGTTGAAAAATGTTCATGAGAGTTTTTAATTAAATTAAGAAAATTAATTTCAGAACACCAAAGGGGTTTCACCTGTAGCAATATTAGGAGTGGTTCATTACCGACTAAAATCAGGACACATGCCATATATGTTGCATATTTAATCATAGCTTTGCGTTTAAAATATGTAGGATAATTGAATTAGAGGATATTAGGAATAAGTTCATTACCAAAGTAAATCAGGAAACTTGTCAAATATGTGTTGCATATTGAATCATAACTTTGCATTTAAAACATGTAGCTTGCCATTAGTCCATTGCAAATAGTTAAAAGATTCAAATGCACTTCTTATATCAGAATCTCAACCTTCCATTGAATATTCAACTTTTTTATAGTGCAATGGCTTATTGATTGTGGTGGTGATCGTATAAATGATTTTTATTGCTGTCAATTGAACCAGCATTACCATTTCAAATCAGTACGTGTGGATTTCATAGAACAAGTTCTCGTGAATGGGAAAGCTCTCTTGCCGCAACATGCAGTTCGTTCATCAATCTATGCTCAACATAAACCATGAACAGTTGTGTCAAGCAATTTGTGAGTTTTGTACTTGATTATAATTTTTGTTGATTCTGATTCATTTGCTTTATGTGGTTGTAAATAGATTAGGGGATAGAAAAGAAAACAGAAGCATCGGAGGATAGGTTGATTCTCACTGAAAATGGTCTAATTTAAAAAAGAAAAAAAGAAAAATGGACATCCTGTTTGAGATTGTCATGTGTTTGATTGTATTATTTTGTGCAGAGTGTCCTGCATAATGATTGAAAGATGTCTTGCCTGATTGTATTGATTTTATTTTATTTGAAGTTTGAAATCAGTAATAATATATGAAAGAAATAGGATTATTAAGGTCTTAAGATTATTATTATTATTTATTTTATGGTTTGAAATCAGTATAGCATGTGCGATGTTGCCTCGAATGGATAGTTTTATACAGTGTTTTGAAAAACCGGACAGGAGCATCCGGTTGAACCACTTTAATTGCAAACTGGTAGCTGTTTTGGTCTGATTCAATTGAAAAACAGTAGAGGTAAATAGCTGGATTGAACCGGCAAACCGAGATAATGATAACTTTTAGTTTTTAAAACATTGGTTTTATAATGAATTGATGGTCAAATTGTCTCTTTTAAGAACCATAATTAAAAAAATAGTAATAGTATTTGTCCAATTTATTTTGTATAAACTTGTTTTAACTGCATTAAAATATTTTGTCCACCTATGCAGTGGATAAAATATTTTAATGCATATTAAACAAGAGTTAGATAAAGAATAAGTAGCATTTTTCTTAAAAAAAATGTAAATAGGTGGCTTATAAACCACAATACCTATATTAAAATAAATAAATATGCTAATTATCATCAATAGTTATCATTGTCAATAATTTGACTTGGCGGCAGGATTCATTAAAATACACATTTGCCTCGGGAGATCAAATAAGCAGTTGAATAGGTATGTGCATTTCAATTGTTGAGAAAATGGAGACTCTTGAATGATGAAATGACTCGCGTAATGCAATCTTAAAAAATGTCAAACGGGGCTCCATGTTTGAGCAATTATACTGCAAGGAGGTTTGGCTCAGAAAAATGGTTTTTCTGTTCAACCACAATGCTCAGAAACCCTGAGAAGGAAATGGACCTGTCCATGCCTAACCTAAGCAATTCATATGGCTCCTTATATGCACTACTATAATGCCTGTGATTGTCAAAACCTTCATGGGCATCAAAGTTTCACTTTTCAATTCCAAGATAAAAAGTAGATATAATTTCACCAATAATAATAATAATAAGAAAAGATGGAAAGATAGAGACCTGATGGTTCCATTGCATTGTATGCACACAAGTAATATACTTGCCAAATGATCAACAAATTCCTCACCCCGCAACCAAAAGAAATAAGAAAAAGAAAAAAGAAAGTATAGTAGTCTTGCAGTCACAATGAAACAATGCTATATATTTTTACAAACTAATAAACTATATGCATCTCAAACTTCGACAAGAACTTACATTGAATGATACAAAAAGATGTAAGATCATCGGACTCACCTCTTCAAGGTGAATATGCTGTGCAGCCAAATTCAAAATTTATCTAAATCCAATCTATTTCCACCAAGGAAGTATTAGAAAATACGGCACCACAAATTATTAAATTCTATTGTTGGAAAAAAAAATATATACGAACCGCTCTATCATTGCTTATAGTAGCCACCTTGATGGGGAGGAGGGTATGGAGAAGGAACAGTGTAAGGAGGTCGAGGATGGGACCCAGGCTGCTGTCCATGGGCATTGTAGTATGGGCCCCTCCACCCTGGATAGGCAGGTTGGCCATATTCCTGACCTGGTGGTGGCTGTTGTTGAACTGGTGGAGGTGGGTAAGGAGTGCCAGAACCAGGAGGGATATGGTAAGGAGGTGGCTGTTGGGGAGTGGTATAAGGGGGAGGAGGATGAGCATATGCAGGCATTGGTGGTTGCTCCGAAGGCTGATAGTAAGGTGCCTGGGGGCGTGCTTGGGGGTGAGCATGTGGAACATTTTGAGGATCTGCTGGAGGCTGTGGATTTGATCTTGGAGTTTGATGCGCATGGTTCATTGCAGGGTAGTTGTAAGAACCTGAGTTCTTGCGGTCCTGAAAACTCAGACCTGCCATTTGTCTCTGTACATCTTCGATCATTTCTCGGCTTTGGATGTTTCTGGTCATCACAAAATCACTGCACTGCTGCTTCACATTTGTGATTGCGTCCTGTCACAAGAGGTTTCATTTCATACATAAATCCATCAGTAATATCTAATTCAGATACATTACTCAACAATAACCAATAAAATGTAATCCATACAATCTGAATATCAAGGAATAGGTTCAAAAGGATATGAAATTCAAAAATGTAACAAGAGTTCCAATTACAGTAAAGCCACTTAGAAAGAAAGCAAAAAGAAAAGAAAAGAAATATTCAACTTAATAAGTACAGGAACTTGAAAAATACAGCTAAAAAAATAGTTACTTACCTGAAGAGTTACATAAAACTTCAATCCCTCGTTGATATTCTCCTTTATTTCTCGATATTTTGCTATAGCAGCCTGTATTTGCTGATAACACCTCTCACGAGATGCTGAAACAAATTGGGGTGTGAAAATTTGTGTCAGAAGAGGTGTCTTCCCTTTAAAATAGACTATACATGCTAAGTCATAATTGAACCAAGAAATTTTATTTTGCAAGTCAAATTGAGGACCTTTGAGGATGAACTTCCATCAAAATTGTCATGAGAGAAATCAATCAACAAAGTCATAACACAATGTTATCAGAACTGAACCACGTATGAACTGTAATATAGAAATCCAAGGTTCACCTGCTGGATGACCCATTTGGCTTTTAAATAACTTGAAAAAAAAAAAATACATTGAATGAACCCTAAAAAATTAAAGGTTAATCTTTAGTTGACTTGAGCAAAAAAAATATATTCACGTGTATAAAAATTACAGTTTAACAATAAAAAAATTACTGAAACAAATAAGCTATATGCAGACAACTATTAGAGAAACAAAAATATAAGGAAATAATTTATAATTTGGGGGGTTGAACCAAACAGTTCGATTGAAAACTGAGCACCCGATGCAGACAACTATATGCAAGTGTTTTTTTTTTAACCCTTTCTGTTTTACAATGGACCAAATAAATTTCAGCATTGCCTAATAGTTCTACTGGTCATCCCAATTCTTACAACTGTGGGAAAAAAAAAAAAAAAACCCTACTATGTCATTGTCGAATAGAGGGTATGCTTAAACTCTAGCAAGAAAAACTTGTGGCAGCAACTACAAATATGAAATCAGGAAGCTCATTAAGCTATCTCAACAATGTACCATTAATATCCAAAATGGAGTCAACGATAGATGTTAATAAAACTAAAAGCAAGTTACGAAGGTACAGAAAACCAGTTCAAACCCATATTGCAAAATATGAGAAATATCAGAAGACAAGACACAAAAGGGTCCTCATACGTGAGCAGCTATGGACGTCCATGGGCAAACCTTACTGATGTACTACCAAGCAGATGAAAAAAATCCCAAGTCATTTCTTTAGATAATCCCTGTTGGAAGACCTTTTTTTGTAGTAAAAGTAATTGACTAAAAGCATCGGCAACCATCTCATATGGCTACATTACTTTACAGTAATATGAAAAGCCACAGGGCCATTAAAGGATTCCAATAACACCAAAACCTCACATAAATAAAACCAAGCTTGTATGCCCATGTTTTAGAGAGGAAAAAGAAAAGGTACACCAAGACCAAACGTTTGTAAAAAATGTAACACACTTGAGGGAACTGAACAAAAACTTGCACTAATCATGTGAATCATAGATGAGAAAAACCATCATCGGAAACTGATTACCGAAAAGATGCTTATCACACCAATATCAGACAGTGAACCACTGGAACCAAATCCACAATTTCTTATGCCAACTGAGGTTCCATCCAACCGAGTTCTCTCATTCAAATCATTGACTGCTGATATTTGCAAAACTAAAAACTCCTGGTCATAATTTTGTATATGAAACTAAAAATATGCTACATTATAAGATCCCATATATTGGTCACATGCTCAAAGTTTGCAATAATGCTAATTAAAGTAAATGATAGACTTGAGTGTCTAGTAAACATCCCCAACCCCCACACAAACAAATATGCATTTAAGCAAATAAATAGACAGTATATAAAATGCGGGCTTAATAACATCCTTGCACAAGAAAACTCCTCACTCTGAAACAAGAAGAAATCAAAACCTACCTTTGTAATCATCGAGATTGAAGACAGCAGAAAATTCCTCATTTTGAGCCTGTAAACAAAGACCAATCTATAGTTACAGGAACAGAAAGTGTTCTAATGACATAATAACATTTTGAAGGAGAGCTTCAATAGAAGGAAACTCAATTTATTTACAGTTCAGTTCTGAAGATTCATACGGAACTATGTATAGGGAATCATGAGTAACAGAATAACATCAATGAAAACCAGCTATAAAGGATATAATGGTGTCCCAATTCAAGTATATATTTATATGATCATTAAAACAAGAAAAGACCTGAATTTCCAACAATAGTTGTCCTTGTGCCTCAATATTTTGGGCTACATCTGCACATATCTGATCATATTTTGCTATCTCTTTCCTAAAAAGATCTTCATAAGAGCCTGTGGATGTCATCAACTTTGGCAGTATGTCATCCTGAAATCATAAAGACATCATCTGAACATCAGAACAAGAGAAAGCAGCACAAAAAAGCACTGGCATACACAAAGCTTATTCTACAAATTTACAGCACAGTGGAGCCATTTACATCCCACATAGTGAAACAGTGTGAACAGCAGCATTGGAGTCATGACAAGAAAATGTTTAAGTCTGATAAAATGATAGGCTTCTATCTAGCACATTCACTAGAAAAAAAAAATCATCATGTGAGAAGTTGGAAATGCACATCATATAAATGAGCTACGTACGCATGCTGCAGTACGGAGAAAATCCCAAGAAAATATATGAGCCAAAATCTACAACATCGACAATAACATAAACACAATAGGAGCACTGATATAAAACAAGTAGCTATGTGCATTATCTTCGGGCATCATGGGGCCAGGCAATGTGTAATTGATGATAAATTGCAATTGGAAAGAATCTAAATAGCACAAGAACAGTTGGAGTGCAGTAATAAAGAACAGTATCACTGTATCAGTAAATTCTTCTGAACACCTTTCTTTTCATCTCCTTGAGCAAATCTTCAAGACCTGCCCGTTGAGCACCAAGAATTTCCAATTGCCTCTGCATAGTTCAATTGCAAAAATCTTCAGTTCTACATGAGGCAGTTCATATCAGAACTAACTCCAGAAATGGAATTTATCAAAGACCAGGCTTGCACCTTTAATCATTTTTAACTTTCTTAGCTAACAACCCATTCACTCAATTTTTCTTAACTATAAATATTTTGCTGATATCACACATTAAAGTTTTTATTCACATCCTTCTATTAGACCAGTGCATATTTACGTGTGATAACTAGAATTCAGTTCAAATAACAAAATATTGCTGCACCTTCTAAAAAGCAATTTCACTATTTCACAAGCAAATACACTTCCACTTCTGGTGTCAAGATTTTATTCTTAAGAATGAAACAAAAGTTTGTCAGATCTGCCTTCAAGATTAATTTTAAAAAAGCTTCACATTGTTTACACTGGAGATCATCAAGTTAGTTCTATAAAACTAGTACTTGTTCCTCACTGAGGCCCGCACTATTTAATGCAATATGCAGGGAACTAGCAACAGATACTGGAAAAAGGCTTAAGTCCTAAAAAAGAGCTTCTACAACATGTTGCAGGTAAAGAAGAAGCAACAAATTTACCTTTCCTCCTTTAAGAAGCATGCTCCAAGGGAAAAATTTAAATAAAAAGATATGCACAAACACAAATCTAAAATATCCCAAAGTCTAACAATGATAGAAGAATGTACCAAGCTTTGCTTCAGGGACCCCACTATGGCATCTTCATTGGCATCCAAAGACATTATTGGCCCAGCCAGAGTTGGAAGAGCAGATTCTATCTGATAAAAGCAAAAGCATATGGAATTACTGAACAGATAGAACTCCAACAAAAACGAATGTTTTGTATTTTATAAGAAGAAGACCTTTTCTATATTGCAGTAAATTTAAGAAAATAATTTGATAATAAATATTTCTAGGATTTTGAATACGACAAAAGGTAATCTTTTGTTGGCAAATCAATTCCAGTCATATAGATCATTAGGATGACTAAGATGGGCCAAAAAAAAAAAACCCCTCTATGATAGACATGATGAACAATTGTTTGAAAAACATACAGGTCGCCGATCAAGGATTGACATGAGTGCACAATGATCCCTCACTGAACGCTCAATTCTGCCATCACTATCTGCAGCTTGCTTTAAGTTAGCTGCAAATCTATTTAACCTGTCCTGCAAGTTCTTAGTCAAAGTGCTGGACTGAGGCCTAGTCCATCGAGTACCAAATTGACTTCTAAATTGGGCATCTTCTGCTGCTTCTTTCTGCAAAAGCTCTTCAGTCTGAACCAGCAACTCTTGGTTCACCCTTCTCAAATCCCTAAGTTGCTGTAACTCAGCTTCCAAACCAGCTGGGCCCCCACTGATCTGTACTGCTTCCACATCTTCTTTGAGATCTGCTGGAAGAGTAAAATTTCCTTCCAGAGCGAGAATTGAATCTGGTAGGTCCATTTCCTTGAGCCTTACTCGTGCTAGCTCACTGCCTTGCTGTAATTTCTCAGCCTGCATTCTAATAATGTCATCAACCATTTCAGTATACCTTGAAAGAGCCTTCGCACTGCTGTCAGGAACAAGACTGGCAAACATCTTTTCCTTGCTTGCGTCTAGTACCTCATTCATTGACATTGGCTTCACCATTGAAAATGCTGGAAGAGGAGATAAAGAACTTGGGGAAGGAACCCTCATGAGGTAAACTCTATCATTTTCCTTCTCAGCCCTTTCTAGGTTGCGATTGATACTAGTTTCCAGCTTGGTAATTGCATCTAGAAGTTGCACTGCTGCCCCTTTCGAATTTTTCTTTGCCTCAGCTAAGGCACTAACCCCACTCCTCAATCGTGCAATTTCTTCTGCAATTTCTTCTTTCTCATGCAGCTCCAAACCGTACCTATAACAAGCTTCAGCATAGAATAGAGCTGCCTTCAACTGGACATGAGCAATCCAAGGCTTGTCAAAATGATCCCTTAGAGGAGCAACATTAAGTGCTGCTAAAGCTTCTTCATAATATAGACCAACCTGCAATCATTTGCAAGCATAAGCCATAAAAATAAGACTATAAAACTACTTCAAAATAAAGATGATATTTGCTAGACCCAATTCTGGCTCAAAGTTAACGCTCATGATATAGCCACTACATTTCTTACAGTGGTTACATCATACATGATCTGATCACCTGAACAAAAGGACTAGCAATGCATAAATTAATATGCAAAGCACATTCCAGCAGCTACAATAATTTCTGAGTGCATTATTCCAGCATAAGTGACAGGAAGGAATCACCGTTCAGCTAAAATTTAAGACAGTTAGACCAATGATCTATTCATTAGTATCAGAAGACCAGGAGTTAGAAATTTCAAATCTAAAATGTTTAGAATTTCAACATTACCATCCACAACCAAAGAATTTAAACGGAAAAAAAAAAAATACTAACCTGCCTCGCGATCTTCGCGCAAACGCCTGGAGTACTTCCTTTGGAAATGGTATTTTCGAACACACACTCCTGACCTTGAGCCAGTATCAGTCTCTCCAACATCCCGGCACACTCCACCGACACATCCAAGGTGGTGCTCGACCCCATCGACGCCTTGGTGGCCGCATTATCTCTAAGAAAAGCAAACGCCCCGGCAGCAGCAATAAAGGCATGGATAGCCTGCCGTCTACCCTCTACGGTGGTCCGATCAAAGGAAAGCCCAATCTGACTATAAACAGCCCCCAAATTAAAAAGCACGGCGGCTTTCTCCAAATGGATATTCTGCTGAGAAGCCTTGTGCTTCTGCTTAAAGGCGTCGTACCATACAAAGGTCACCGTATTGATGTGATCCTTATCAGGAGAAATTGGGAAGCGAGTCTCGACCAAGCAAAGGGCTTTGAAGTAATTCTGGAGAAGATCACGGCGGGAGGTCAGGGAAGGATCGGATTGGCGTTCAAGTTCGGAACGGTACTCCTTGAGGGTCTGAAGATCATCTTCGAGATTCTGTGCCTCGCGTTCGGAGTAGTACATGGCGATGTAGTTGCGGAGTGGGCGGTAGAGGTCGACAGAAGT
>CATIWF010155379.1:0-10598 GCA_949630135.1 Balakata baccata | reverse complement strand
GAGAGAAGATGAAGATTGAAGAAGAGATAAGAAGTAGAAAACAGAGTAAGATGAGACCGAAGGAAGAGAAGAGAGCATTTGAGAGGGAAAATTCATATTTCACTCGTTCATTTCATAGATTGAATTCATTTACAAGTTATGTATTTATAGTAGAAATCAAGGAAATTGAGAGCTCATCATCTGCCACCTAATTACTACTAATCATTTGACTCAACTCTTCCAACTAGGATTTCCTCCTAAATCACAAACAAACTTTTAGCCCTTTTTACTTATTTAACTAACTATTAACTTGCTACACAGCTCATGCCAGCTGCTGCACATCTCTGCTCCCACTTCTCTTGCTATCCAGAAGCTTCTCATGGAGCTAGGCTTTTTCCAGGTTCTGCTAAGCTTGTCCAATATTCTGCTGCTATCTAAAATGGTGCAGTTTTGTTGCCCATGTGGATCTCATATTATTAATAGACCAACCCACTAAACAAGTCACAATTTACCTTCTCTTCACTTATATCAGCAGGTCATTTCTCTAAGTGTAGGATATACCAGGTACACACTAGCAACCCTCAAAAGTTTAATAATTGTATTAATTTATATATATATATATATATATATAGTTTAATAATTGTATTAACTTATATATATATAAAGAAAAGTTTAATAATCGTATTAATTTTTTTTTGAAATTTAATTGTACTTAATTGTATAAATGTAAATTAGTATCAAAATTTTTATAAATATTACAATTTATTATCAATTTTAAATTTTTAACATCGAGAAGATAACATATCATATTACTCTATTATTTATATCAGATATATTCTCTTATAAAAATACACTTGAATGATGGTATTTTCAAAGATTAAATAAAAATAAATTACATAAAAAAGTATAAAAAGAAAATTAATTTATCTAATCGTCACCGTTTTGAATGTATTTTTACAAGGGAATAAATCTGACGTAGATTAAGAGTGACGTGGTATATTATATTATTTTTTCAATGCTAAATATTAAAAATTAGTATCAAATTACAATATTAATAAAAATTTTAGTACCAATTTATAACCATTAAAAATTTTAATACTAAATTATAATAAAATGAAAAAATAAAACACTATTTGTGCAATTATCCAAACTTTTGCCGTAAGACATTACGAAATTCAATATCTTACGTGTGAGTGTATGTGACATATCAAAATTTCCAGATAGATTTATATTCAAATAATTATTATTACTCCAATATCAATTTTGTCAAATTCATGAAAAAAAAATGTAACTTTTTTAATTTTTTCAATTACACTATTGGCTTTAATAATCATTTTCAAATTCTATAAATTTTCAACTCTATCAATTTTAAAAGATATCATAGTTAATTGTTTAAAGTATTAATCATTTCTTATAATTTTCGTGCAACATTTTTTTTCCAACATTAAAAATGGTTAAATTCATTAAGTTGGATAAAGTAATTTATTTACTAATTTATTAGTATATTTTTAGTGATTTAATAAGTCAAATATTTGCAAGCAATTTTCAATCTCCCACTATCTCATTGATAATTGAGTTTTTTTATGCTAAGTTTTTAAAGTTTGCATATATTATTTTTCTCAGTGATAAAGTAGTGGGCTTTCGACCAAGGTTTCAATAGAAAATATTAAGGTTTAAATTCTCAGAGATTGAATATTTTAATTTTTGCATCAAGATTTGAATATGAAATATTAAAAATAGAGGTGGTGTTTTAAATTTTTCGTTTTTTATTTATTTCATTTATTACTAATTCTAATATCACATAATATTTTTGTAATTTTTTAAAAGGAAAAAAAAGAAGGAAACAAGCTAATTTACGGAAGTGGCTCTGTAATTCAAAAAGGCCAGAAGATGTAATTCCAAATTGACAATTCTCAAAGATTAGCAAGCTGAGAAAGACACCAATGAAATGTGCAGCAATTACCGAAAGAATAAAAGGAAGTCAAATGTTGTCAGGCCTGAGAAAGGAGGTTCACCACGGTTGGTCGTGTGCTACATTTAGCATACAAGGGCTGAGCCTTGGGCATGGTGAGCCCACTTCCCTCTTTCATATCCACCATCTCCACACCAACTCTTTTCCACTCAAAGCACTCAAGTAAGGCCCCCAACGCCAACCCAATCATCCTCATGGCCAAGCCCTCACCAGGACACCCCCTTCTCCCTGACCCAAATGGTAATAATATGTAACCCTCTCTTATACCTTCTATGTGTCTTTCTGGCTTAAACTTTGTGGGTTCTTCCCATAAGTTGGGATCATTCTGTACAGAAAAAATATTCACTAATAACATTGTGCCACGTGGGACATTGAAACCTCCTACGGTGCATTCTTGTGATGACTCGTGTGGAGGTATCAATGGGGCGGCAGGGTACATTCTTAGGGTCTCTTTTATGATGCCATGGAGATAAGGAAGCCCGGCCAAGTCTGATTCTTCAATGAGTTTGTTCTGCCCTATGCTTTTGTCTATTTCTTCTCTGCCCTTTACAAGTGCTTCTGGGTTGTTTAGTAGGAGGGACAGTGCCCATTCCAGGGTTCCTGCAGAAGTGTCACTCCCAGCTGATAACATAACCTGTGCATCAAAAGAAATTATAAAACTATAATTATGCAAAACTCTCTGATTCAACTAGTAAACATTAGCTGAGTGATACTAGTTTAATAGTTATGGTTATGTGATCTCAAGTTTGAACCCAAGAACAGAAAGAAAAAGAGAAAGACACTAATTCAATATTTTGAGTTTGAAAAAATATAGAGCTTACTTGCATCAGGCCTCTGATGATTTCATCTGTATAGTATTCAGGTTCTTTTTCTTGCAACCCTAGCAGGACATCAATCATGGTCTTACTCCTTTTTTCTGAACCAGCATTAGTCCTTGCTCTTTTATGGTCTTCAATCAACTCCTGCATAAATCTATCCCTCTTTGTTTGCAATGCAGAAAGCCTCTTCTCAATCTTATTTAATCCAACCCACTTCAAAAAGGGTACAAAATCTCCAATATTTGTAGCTCCACTTAATTTAAAAGTCTCTCTTACAATTTCTTTGAACCTCCTTTCTTCATCCAATTCTGTCATATCCTCTCCGTAATATCGCTTTCCAGCAATCATTCTCATGATCACATTAAGCGTAAGCTCAAAGAACATTGATTTCATATCCACAGTAACGAATTCACCATTCTTTGAGCGCCTAAAAAGCCTGCGAACCAATGATCTGACCTCTTCATCGCGTGTATTGTAGAACATTTGAAGGCGATGGGATGACAAGAGTTCAAGAGAAGCTATGCGTCTTAAGTTGCGCCAGTGATCGCCGTAGGAGGCCCAAACAAGGGTTGTGTAGTCATACCCCAAATGTTTCCCGGCGAGAAGTCTTGGCCGGTTTGCAAAGAGTATGTCATTCTTGGTGAAACATTCCTCTGCTGCAGCAGGGGACGACACAAGGATGACAGGGCGGTACCCAAACTTGAGGAATAAAATTGGACCATATTTGTTTGAAAGATGGGCAAATGTACGATGCAGTGGTTTCTTGAAGAGGTAGAGATGACCAATAATGGGCAAGGACAGACCAGGACTTGGTGGGAGTTTCTTGTTATTAAATCGGACTATATATTTAGACAGGAAATAAAGGAACAGAAAGAGCAAGAACAAGTAATAGAATGAGGTTTCCATGGCAAGAATCACTCAAAGATCATCCTAAAAATTCAACGAATTGGTAATAAATGTAAATTGTCAGATGATGGGTTGGGAATAGTAGCGTAAATGATCTGTCTTCTAGAAGATAAAGGAAATATAATAAAATAAATGACAGAGATGTCCTGCCTATCCATACTTCCCAAAATTTGTCAGGTTGAATTTGTAATTATTAATATCTTCTGAATTTGTCAAACTATTTAATTGTTCACTGACCTCATCACGGGTCTCATTAATATAGTAAGTAGTAATTGTTGGGGGAAGTGGCCATAAGCTAAGATTTCAATTAAGGTTGACAAATTTTATATGAATTCACCATTTCTTCTTCCCTTGTTGGTATGAAACAGGGCATCTGCCGCTGCTGGCCACAACTTGCTAGCCTAAAACAGTCCAATATGACCTTGTTTTCACCTAAATTTCATATACGACTCATTTATCGATAAGGGTTTCTCCTCAAACAAATTTGGAACACATATGATGACAGAGAACACAGGCTATGTATAAACTCAAGAAAATGTTTGTCCAATTCTTTGGTCGGTTCATTCTCTTTTTAGAAAAATAATATAGAATATAATTAAATAAAATAATATATTTATTTAATTTATAATTTAATATATTTATTTAATTAATATTATATTTCTATATTTAATTAATATAATAATAATAATAATAATAATAATAATAATAATAATTCAATTCATTTTTAATTAATATTCAATTTAATTTAGTTTTATCTTTTGTGGCAAAATTATTTTCTAAAATAAAAAAAAATTACATAATTCGTCATCCATTTTAATATTGAACCCTTGGAAGTTAGAAACTCAAATTTTCACGTAGTTTGACACTAGAACAAAGTAAAATTCATATGGCACATAAAACAGCCGTGAATTGGACTCAAGCACAAAGGCAAATGACCTCGTTCTCTCTATAAACTTCTTAAATAATCACGCAAATCTTCAAGCTCTAGTCGGCCTCTCTCTACGGGACGAACAGTCTCCTTACTTTGTGTATTAGTCTTCGACAGATTGGACACATTTTGCCTTCTCCCTCCATAATCCTGCAAAACACTATCCTAAATCAATTATCCTACAAATTTAAATATAAAAGTTCTGATGGAATACAAGTTCTTTGCATGTACGAACCTCTGAGCACAGTCATAGCAGGTGGCACAATGGCCACAAGGAACAAAAAAGCAGTTTCTTTGATCGTCATAACAGATCACACACAATTTAGCATCATATAAATCCTCTGAAGAACTACTTGATGATCCATCTTCATCGTCTTCTTCATTGGTTCCATATGTTAAACGAATTGACTTGTCTGGCAGTATAGGCTGAGTCTCAGAAACTTGTCTTGCTGTTGATGCTTCTGTGGTAATCTCCTCTATGTTGATTTCAGAATCACAAGCTCCAAGATACCTCAATATCAGCAAAATTATAACAATTATAAATCCTGCAAAAGCCCATAAAATTAAAATGTTAGAAACCAAGTTATATATAGGGCTTTATTGTATGAAGCTAATTGCATATACCTAAAATTGCGATGTAAGTTATCAAACGAGCCACGAAAGATAGCTCAATGTACCATCCGCCTATATCCCCCTGCGGGGCAAACAATCAGCCAAAGTTCAGTTTCTGAGAAAATATATAATAGGATGTTAAATTGAGACATGTAAGAAAGGGATGAAGCCTTACGTTATCAGGTGTGGTTACAACAACATACTGTCTCTTTGGAAATGTAAGCATGAGCCGGCACGACCCTTCTACCGTTGAGCACATGTTCTGGGATTCCCTTATATTATAAATTTTTGATGTAATGTTTACAGATATTTTGATTATAATACTTTTGGGATTTGTGTTAATTAAACCGAGATAATACTTGTCGTCCTCCTCAATCATGTACTCTGCTTCTTTATCTGAACAAAATATGCAGTTCTTGTCATGGTTCGTGATTGAACAATGGAGTATAGGCAAATGAGTCTTGAAATTGATAAAATGTTAGCAAAAAAAATGAGCTAGGATACTATACTGCAGAACCCATTTGCTAATTTCTATTTCATATCAAGAATTCTGACACTAAATCCAATTATGGATTTCCCATACATACAACTGAGATTCTCTGAGGAAAAATATGAATTTCCTCAATACCCTCTTTACAGTATACTAATCTAGACATATAAATTTTGAACAAAAAGATTCTAAAACATAAAGGGTACCAGCTAAAACAATTTGAAATTTTTTGTTCTTTGTAAGTCCCAAAAAAAGTTACCATTTAGGGGTTTACTGTGGTTAAGGCTGTCAGGGGAAGTCATCAGTGTTGGTAGTAATGTTTCGTACTTCCGTTCTCCTGCAGATGCAGAAGTTATATATGTTGAAGTGAAGATTATAATTCAGAAAGACAATTACTGTTAACTTGCAAATTCAATAAAAGTAACAAGAATTACCTTTAATCATAACCACTTGAAGTTGATTTATAATACTAGTTTGAGTTTCCCATTTCATACCAATCCTTGAACCCTTGTTCAACCACAAAGAAAATCCCTGGAAAACCCGCAACAGAAAACAAAATATAGAAAAACAAAAATTGGTTCATTTGGAACTAATTATCATATAAGCAAGTAACAATTTAATACCTTTCGACTATAAGGTGCAACAATCAAATAGTCTGAGACAGTCCAATTCGTTTCAAAACTCAATTCAGGCTTCTTAGAAAATCCATAAAGAAGAACCCCTTTCTTATCATCATCTCTCACTTCAACCTGCTCTACAAATAAAGAACTTGCTTCCATCAACCGGGACGAGCTAGGCCCAAGCACCATATGCCGATCTGCATAATACCCATATCGTAGACTCACAGAAACTGCACAAATTTAAAAACCAAACCAAAAAGCAGAAAATGCTCGCTTCAGTTTGAAGGGTCGAACAAAAAAGAAAAAAATTGAAAAAGAAGATGGTAGAATTACATGCCACATATCCAAAGGGTCAAGGGGGCAAGTAACCGCCCCCAGGATTCTTGCCACCGTGAAGAATGGCTGGGAGCTGGCGGCAACACCGACCTGTACATGACTGTTCAAAGCAGATTGAACGGGTAGAGAACCAAAGAGAGGGGTTTCTTGGTGCTGGAGAAGACTAGTAGGTTGAGATGAGCCTGCGTTAGTGCATTGGCCTCAACTAACTGCTGTACTGCATAGGGCGGGTAATTGAATGTCCAGTTCTTTCCTTTTTTTTTGAACGTTAGGTATTCATTCAATTTATTTATTTATTTATTTTTTGGACCAAGTAGCTCTTGGACATGCTTAGTTATGTAATCTACAACTTTTATTAATTGCTGTTAGTGGGTGTTCGTCCTCTGTTTCTATATAAAAAAATTGTAAATTTGTGCAATTAAATATTTATTCAACTCCAGAGGAGAGAGGTAATATGAAATCTCTTCTCCTCAATAAAGATTAATCCAATGTGCTGTATAATATTGGATGATTTAAATAAAAAAATACAATTAACTTCTTTAATTATCAATTTTTAACTAAATTAATCCATTAATTATTAAATTTACTTACTTAACTCCCTTAATTATGAATTTGAGCTAATTTAATATATATTTATGAAAACAAATTAAGTCTAAAACCAGAGGAATCAAAGTCAATTAACTAACTTTTCAATGAATCCCTATTTATAAAATATTTATCATCTAATTGATAATAGTTAATTGAATAACTTTTTAGTTTAATAATCAAATTAATTTAAAATTGATAATTGAATAAATCAATCAACAATATAAGCATTTTTGTTTGCATATTCTTGTATTTCATCTATATTCTATTTTCTCTTTCAAATGCAGTAGTAGGCTAAGTAGCGCAACCCAAAAGAGTGAAATGGATCGATTTGGGAATTAATTTCATTGAAAGTTATTATACTTTGATAGTTGCACAAAAATAATTTTTTTAATTTTCCATAAAAATCACTTATAATAATTTTTTTATCAAATTATTAATGAAATGACGCTATAATACTAACATGTAATGTGACATTATCATTTATATAGATGTTACATCAGTAAATTTAAAAAATTATATTGTCACATAAAAATTGCTTTATATAATTTTATGAAAAAAAAAAACAAAACTAAGTTATTTTTATTAAAAAAATTTTTATTTCTTTTACAAATTATCAAAAATATAACTACAGAGTTTTGGTGAAATTAACCATCTATTTGGGCAAGGATATTTGAAACCCAAGTAAGTAGTAATTAGTCCAGTAAGAAAGGCATGGCTCAAATGTTCCGTAACAAGCAAGTGTCTTTAAAAATAAAAAAAGAAATTTTACAAAATTAAAAGAAAGCGCTAAATTTCACTCAAAGATTTTTTTTCCTTTAAATATCAAAAACTCCTAAAAAATATTATAAAAATATATATATTCAAAAAATAAACATAAAATATATTAAAAAGTATATATTTGATATATTTTTAGTATTTTGTAGTTCAGTATCTCTAGAAATATTTTAGAAATACTTTAAATATATTTTACAAATATATTAAGAATTTTTTAAGAATATTTCGAGCATTCTATCAAAATATCTTAGATATTTCTTGATAAATCACGAGAACATTTTGGAAATATTTTGACCTTCGTTTAATTATAAATTTACACAAAAAAAAAAAAAGGAATAAGAATAAATGATCTTAATCTGTAATTTAGATTGAATAACCAAGGTATACGAAGATTGAATGTATAAAAAAATTAACAGCAAAGAGATTCAAATTATTAAAATAAAAGTATTAAAAATCGCGTTTGCGAAGTTACTCCGAAACGAAATTAGACAGGAAGAATGTTGTAAAATAGATGTTTAGCTTGGCGAGCGGCTGTGGCCCCGCACTTTTTGTATAGGCCCACCAACAAATATCCCATAACAATTGAAACTCGCCACCGCTGCTGGTGTCCCTTCCTTTTTCCTAGTGTTCATCTGCATTTTCTCTTCGACGTCTTACATTGAAAGGGTTTTGTATTCTCTAATTTAATTCCTCTTGCAAGAAAGCAGACATGGCTCGTAACGAAGAGAAGGCTCAATCCATGCTAAAATCGATTCATAACCATCAAAGAACTGGAAAAGAAGAAACCCAAAGAGCGCCACCCCTTTCTCGCCTCCGAATGCTGCGATATTGTCAAGGCCGATAAATGGCGTTAGCAAATCATGCGAGAGATTTATTGCAAAGTTGCCAAAATCCAGAACGAAGGCCTCGGCAAGCACCGCCTCAGAGACTTGAACGACGAGATCAACAAGCTCTTTTTCTTGGATATACCTTATATGAGAATAGCAGATGAAGAAATAATAAGGAGATAAAAAAAAATAAAGGAAAAAAGAGTATTTAAATGGATATATATAAATTGACACAAAAATCTCTTAGTTTAAATTTTAATTTTGAATTTACAACTATTTTAAAATTTTTAAGCATTTGGATTTTATTTTGTATGCTTGGAATAACATATTAAAAAGAAAGAAAGAAGCGCAAGAGTAACTCGACAAGGAAATATTACACAGGCATATGAACTTGAAACACGGCCTGGATTATTTGTCAACTTGCAAGTCTGTGTTATGAGCATATTCTGCAAACAACTGCCGATTACAAATTTTAATAGCTCATAGCAACATCTAGGAGAAGAGCCCACACGTGCGGGGAGAGGGCTGTGAGAACTTGAAGCATTGCGGAAAACAAGTACACGTATCAATAGGTAAAACCTTTGGTGGCAGTGTAACCGACCTCGTCTTCCTCGCCTCCGGCTGAAACCACAACTGAAAGTATAATACCCATGTGCTACCTGCGACCCATACGTTTTTTTTTTTAATCAAGTATATAATTGGTTGGAAATTCTGAAAAGGACATGGAAACACCAATCGTGTGGATATATTTCACGATGTAACACAAAAATCCAATTTCTTTTCAGGATATATATTTGAGAGCAAGCTTTCCTATATAACAACAATGACTGAAGCTGAGTACCTGCAGGAACAAATCCTTGGGACATTGCAACGCCTAGGGTTGCACAAGGTAACATGTACAAGTCTATGTATCTAGCTTAATAACTGCTAAAATCATGGATCAGAAAGTTTATTCAAAAAATTTAATTCTTGTAGTGCTTCACCATCTTCGGATTAGACCTTTGTTCATTAATTTAACTAAAATCCGATTTGGCCAAGACGTACATCAATTTAGTATGCAGGAAATTTACCTTATTTGTATTAGTTTTGATTCGCAAAATAATGGTCTTGCTTATTATTTGCAGAGTGATCGGGTACATCTTCCTCCAAAGAGTAGTGCACATCTGAGTGATTTTGCCACAAACGAAAATTCAAACAATTTCTTGGATTGGCTTCGTCAAAGAGACCAATTACAAGTTCAGATCTCGCATTTTTTGGATTCCAATGGCCTTTTTCCCTTGAGGTGATTAATGCATAATTATTAAACATTTATATTTAATAGTTACATAATTAGAATGCAATTTGCGGGGATGAGGAGAAGCGTGCAGTTGAAACAACACTGGTTCATGGACAAGACAACATGAATATTGTTGATGATCACAGAAACCCAAGAATTTTACCCTACAGGTATATATATATATACCTCGAGCATTTACAGGTATACATTAATGTGTAAATAAATGAAAATATATATACGGTAGCAGGTAACAGTAGCATCCCTGTTTCACAGCCTAGAGAAGAAGGTCCATTTGAATTTTATTTGTCTCAAATTACACCATCAACCATTTGCCATCCAGTGATCCGGTTTCTTCTTGGTTTAATTGTTGCAGAATATGCTTTATTATTATTATTATTATTATTATTATTATTATTATTATTATTATTATTATTATTATTATTATTATTATTATTATTATTATTATTCTGAA
>CATIWF010155366.1:0-20813 GCA_949630135.1 Balakata baccata | reverse complement strand
TAATTAAAGGTTCAATTAGAAAATTTACAAAATGATTAAACATATTAAAGTTAATTATATTAACTATGTTTTAATTTAAGCCTAATTGTTACTTGCATGGGAATCACGTGTTCATCATGCACTAAATCCCATAGTCAACATGGCCCGCTATTATCAATTACACAAAAACTTTTATAAGCCTAAATCTGGTTTTATTTATTTCTCCACCATTTGTTTTCTTAACCTGCGCCATCGTTCAACCGTCCCCTCATTTTTTCTCCATTCAACTCCTTTGGTCGAGCATTTGTTTAAGTTTTGAAATTAAGAGTTGTAAATATGCAAGAGATGAGCTAGGCATAAGAGCACCTTGAGGCACAAAGGAGTGAGAAAAGGAATAAGGAAGTAAGGGATAGCTCAATCTTGAAGTGGGTGTATAAGAAAAGGGAAAAAGAATTTTATAAGGCTTTAGGTGAACTAAAAATATTAATTTTCTCTTTTCTTCGCAATTATGTCTAATCATATTTTTCCTCTTTTCTTTCTTTGTTTGTTAGATTAAGCAAAAAAATTATTTAAGGGAGTGTTAATTTTTAATTCAGGTTAATATGTGTATATGCCTACCCGAAAAAGTATAGATTCTACCTCTTGTAGTTTAACGTACAACAAATCCAGGATCAATAGGTTGTTTCAGTTTGTTTTTTTTTTTGTCTACCTTTTTTTAATTTTTTAATTTCTTTTAATTTTTAATTTTAATTTTTTTTAAAACTTATTTATGTATTATTATTATTTCCATATTTTTACATATACCTAGTTGTACTAGTCTTTATTGAAATAAAATTTAATCATGTAGTCTAATTTAATCAAATCAACTATATTAATAATTAAATTTATTTTAATCCCTAATTTAGTCATTTATTCATTTTTATCCTAATGTATGTTATGTGGTTTTTATGTTTATCACTCACACACTTATTTCAACTAGGCCCTAATTAGTATTTGTTATATTTCTCTCCCTCTTAAGATGTTTCGTCCTTGAAACATACCTATTACGTCGTCGTTAAATAGTTAGGGGTATTGAGCTCTCATTATCTTTTCACTTTCTCATGTTGCTTCTTCTATTGCATGATTTCTTAGCACCTTTACTAATGGTACTCGTTTGTTCTTGAGCTCTTTACTCTCTCTAACTAAAATTTGGATTGGTTTTTCTTCATATGTCAAATCCTACCTCACTTGTATGCTTTATGTTGGTATGATGTGGGAAAGATCTAATTTGTATTGTCTTAATATCGAGACATAAAAAATATTGTGTACCTGACTCAACTCTAGTGGTAGAGCGAATCTATATGCAACCGGTCCAACTCTTTCTAAAATTTTATAAGGTCCGATGAATCTTTGACTTAACCTGTCTTTCTTTCCAAATCTAAAAACTTTCTTCCAGAGAGAAACTTTAAGAAAAACTTTAACTCCCACTGTATATTCAATGTCCCGTCTCTTAAGGTCAACATATGATTTCTGTTTATCTGTCGCTACATTAAGCCTTTCTCGAATTATTCTCACTTTTTCTTCTATCTCTTACACTAGATCTGGCCCTATTAGCTTTCTCTCGCTGAGCTCTGTCCAACATAAAGGTATTCGACATTTTCTGTCATATAGTGCTTCATATGGAGCCATCTGGATACTTGATTGATAACTGTTATTATAGGCAAATTCCATTTAAGGAAGATATTTATCCCAGCTACCTTTAAATTCAATTACACAATTTCTCATCATGTCTTCTAAGTACTCAGAGCTTGCTGTAAACTACCCCAAAATTGAGATGTGAATCAGGGATCTCTGTCATATACAATAGAAACAAGAATTCCATGTAGACATATTATCTCATTCACATAAATTTATGCCAATCTATTCAATGGGTAATCCTTCCTGATAGGCAAGAAATGTGCTGACTTTGTAAGCCTATCCATTATAACCTTTATAGTGTCATGCTACTTTGATGTTAAAGGCAATCCCGTCACAAAATTCATAGTGATCTGCTCCCATTTCCATTCTGGTATTGGGATTGGATGTAGCAACCCTGAAGGTACTTGATGTTCCGCTTTAATCTGTTAACAAGTTAGGCCCTTTGAAGTGTATTCTGTAATATTCTTTTGCATGCCTGCCCACCAGTATCGGCTCTTTAACTCTTGATACATCTTATTACTCTCTGGGTGCATAATATATTTGCTTCCATAGGCTTCACAAAGGATTTTCTGTCTGAGATCTTCAACATCAGGCACACATAGCCTGTCTTGATAATACAGTCAGCCATCTAATTCGATAGTGAACTCAGGACTCTCCCCTTTAGAAACAAACTCAACTAATTCAATTAACTTGCTATCATGTCTATGTGCATCCTTGATCTCCTAGATAAGAGTAAGCTGAACATATACCTCTACTATAGTATTTCTGCTCAAAGCATCTGCTACCACATTAGCCTTGCAAGGATGGTAGTCAATTACACTGTTGTAATCTTTAATTAATTCAATTCAAGTCATCTTTCCTGTCTCAAATTTAACTCTTTCTGTGTAGGTAAATACTTCTAACTCTTATGATCTGTATAGATATAGTACTTCTTCCCATAAAGATAATGACGTCAAATCTTTAAGGCAAAGACTATAGTTGCCAATTCTAAATCATGAGTTGGATAATTCTTTTCATGCGGCTTTAACTGCCTAGAAGCATATGTAACCACCTTCCCATCTTGCATCAACACATAGCCTAGTCTATTATGAGAAACATCATTATAAATGACATACTTCTTATTAGGGATAGGTTGTGTCAGTATAGGAGCCTCAGTAAGCATACTCTTAAGCTTGTCAAAACTAGCTTGACAATCATCTATCCATTCAAATCTAACATCTTTTCTCAAAAGTCTAGTCAAGGGAGATGCGATCCTGGAAAAACCCTTAATAAACCTGCTGTAATATCCAGCTAAACCTAGGAAACTTCTGACCTCAGTCACATTCCAAGGGGGCTTCCAATTTACAATTGCCTCAATTTTACTTAGATCAACTCTAAAAACTTCTGCTGATACAATGTACCCTAAAAATATTACCCCCTTCAGCCAAAGTTCACGTTTTGAAAGCTTGGCATAAAGTTTATATTCCTTGAGAGTCTGCAACACTATTCTCAAATGCTTTTTATACTCCTCTGAATTATTGGAATATACCAGAATATCATCAATAAAGACAACCACAAATTGATCTAGGTATGGTCTAAAAATTATGTTCATAAGATCCATAAATGCTGCAGGAGCATTAGTTAGCCCAAATGGCATAACTAAACATTCATAATTACCATATTTGGTTCTAAAAGTTGTCTTGGCTATATCCTCTATCTTCACCCTTAATTGATGGTAACCCGATCTCAAGTCTATTTTGGAAAATACTCCTACACCCTTAAGTTGGTCAAAGAGATAATCAATTCATGGTAGTGGATACTTGTTCTTGATGGTCACCTTATCAATTGTTGATAATCAATAAATAGCCTCAAAGATCCATCATTCGTTTTCACAAATAATACCGGTACACCCCAAGGAGACGTACTCGGTCTGATGAAACTCTTATCAAGAAGTTCTTGCAATTGTGCCTTGAGTTCTTTCATTTCTAATGGTGTCATTCTGTATGACGTCATTGAAATAGGCATAGTACCTGGAATAAGATCAATAGCAAATTCTATCTCCCTCTCTAATAGCAATCCAGGTAAATCTTCAGGAAACACATCTGGAAATTTATTAACCATATGGATATTCTTAAGATCTGGACCTCCCTTTCTAGTGTCTATTACATGAGCTAGATAGGCTTCACACTCTTTTCTTATCATTCTCTTGGCTTTCAATATAGATATGATTTATGGAGGCTGTGGAAATAATTCACCTCTCACAATCACTACTTTTTGGTCTACAGTCTTGAGTACCATTGACTTAGCCTTACAATTTACCATTGTTGCATGATGTGAGAGCCAATCCATGCCGAAAATAGCATAACTAGAGGGCAATCTCAGAATATCTTATTCACTCTCACACTATGGCCTATAGGGTTTCTAATTTCAATTTCATACTCTAGATTCTCTTTGGTCATGTTATGTTGGCTAATTATACTAGTGCAAATATAGGAATGTGTAGAATCCGGATCTATAAGTACACAAATATCATAATCATATAATGAAAACATACCAGTAATAACATCTGCTTTTGCCTCATCTTCTTTAGCTTTCATGGCATAGGCTCTAACTGGAGCTCTGCTGGATCCCGATCTATTTACTGCCTTAGAAACTGCTTGTCTAGGTCGACCGGGTCCTCCTCTAGACTGTATCCTCGACTGAGTAGAGGCTGATATAGATGTCTGAATAGAGGTACTACTAGTCAAAAGTAGACAATCCTTCCGTATATGCTCCTTGGACCCACACCTAAGACAAGCACCAGTGACACACCAACATTCCCTTCGGTGACTCCTATTGCAAATGCTACATATTGGTACAGCTTAAGGCTATGAACTGGTTGTAGCAAAAGGTGCCTTAAAGGATTGTCCCCTCCTAATAGATCCTATTTGTGAATAGCTGGGACCCTTTCCCCATCCTCTAGTTTGTGAACAACTAGCAAAGAAACGACTTTTCTTTCCAGTAGATTGAGTCTCAAAAATATCTAGCTTTTTAAAAGATTCTTCCATCCTCCTTTTCTTTCTTTTCTCTAAAATGAGTGTTGAAGAGACTAACTGAGCAAAACTAGTATATTGTAGAGCAGTAACAATATCTCTAACTTCTTCATTCAGACCATCCTCAAATCTTCTATATTTATTTCTCTCACTAGCAATTAGGTCAGGGACATACTTACTTAGGCAAATAAATTCTTTTTGGTACTCCATTACTAATATATGGCCCTACCTCATATTCATAAAATCCATTCTCTTCTCATCAAGATAAATCAATGGAATGTACTGTTCTCGAAATGAAGAAATCCCATGAAATAGGCTCTGTAACACCCGACTTAAGGAGGAGTGACTTCCACCACTCGTAAGCTTCCTCTTGAAGTAAAGAAATAGCAAAAATGACCTTTTCTTCCTGTTCCACCTGTAACTCTTTGAAAATTCTCTCTATCTTTTCTATCCAATATTCTACAGCTGCTGGATCCTTATCCTTTTTGGCATAAAAATTAGAAACGCCATACTTGCGAAGCTTTTCAATTATGGCCTTAGGCTTAGCTGGCAGTGATGGTGGTGAAGCAGGTTGAGGCTGAGGTGGAATAGCCTATACTACCCATTCTAGAATTCCATCCATCTTCTGAATAAAAGGATTCTAGTCATGATTAGATAGCTCTACCTTTGACTAGGAAGGATTAGATGCGGTACTCAGTTCCTCAACACTTTCTGTACTACGCTGATGTGGCAATCCAGTGTTAGAAGGACTATGGCTCTCAACCATGCTAGGTTCATCTGAAGACATATCTCTATAAGCCTACAAGTTGAGAAAAAAGTAGCTCATACCATAGTTATATGAGACACATATATATATGCACAACAAACCCTTTTTTCCCACTTAAATCTAGGAACACCCAAACTTATGCTCCGATACCAATAAATGTGATATCCGACCTATATAATAGGAACAATCCTATCATATAAGTAGAATATCACATAACTGATTAAATAAATATGTCTGAATTTATTTCATTTTCAATTAAAAATTTTATTACCTATTTTTATATAATAGACTTAGCATTTTTTTTTCCACAATATCAATTAACATATTTATATATATATATATCAATTCTTTATAATTATATTCATATATTAAGTATTTCTAACTATTAGACATATTCTTAATACATATACAAAATGAGTTAACTATCCAAATGTATGATTAAAATCAAAATAAAAGTAACCGACCCTCTAATTGGGTCTTTTGTGCTTCTTCTGATATGAGCTTGGGCTTCTTCTGGCCAACTTCACTATTTACTATTTACAGCTACAGTTCTTGCGTGAGAGAAACTTACGCTAAGCTATCTTTAGTTTTGTAATTTTTAGCCAATAGTCAGTAGTCAATAATTAACAATCAGTAGTCAATAGTTAGTATTTAATAGTTAATAGTCCAAATCTTGTACCCAGACTATCCGAATACGGGGTGTGAAGTAGGAGTGCTCGTGGAACTTCAACCACCCTACTCACTATAATCTTAAGTAAAGGGTGCTCGTGGAGCTTCAACCACATTGACTAAGTATAATCACGACTGTATACAAATAGGATTAGGGGTGCTCTCGGAGCTAAAGCCACCATATTCTTATATCACATCTATATTGGTACCGAAATCCCCACTAATAATGCACCATATATTCTAATATAGCCTTCAGGTAGAGAAATGAACAATTAAAATCATTAATTATTTATTTTTTATTATATCCTTATTTGCTTTAATCAATGCTCATTTTACTTTAATATAATCATATATTTTTAATTTATTTCAAAATCACATAATAACATAATATTTTAGCATATATTACTAATTATAGGAAGTTGACATATTCTACATTAATTTTCCATAAAGTCAAAACTAATATATCTTCAATTTATTACTATAATTAATAACATTTTCATAATACCAAGTATGCCATAATAATAAATTTCATCATTTTAACACATAAAGTATGTCATATATACACATTCATGCATTTTGGGCAAACTATAATACATATATGTACAAACCTTAATAGTGCCCTTCCAAAATTCCAAAGTTGGGAATTTGTCTATTTTTGTGGTTATTCTCCTTATTGAGGACCTAATTTAAAAATATAATTGATTAATACTTTGTTAAAATACTTATTCTTAATTTGGTTTAAATAAATAACTACTAAGTGGTAATATCACTTTGAAGGATTGTTAATCCTATAACTTTTTCTACATTTGTCCAATTTCGGTGATTCTTTTCATGATTAAATTTAACATATTAAAATATAATATACTATAAATTCATAATTATTGAGCCATTACACAAAATTTGGTGAGATTTCAAAGTTTATTGTGCCTTATGTCCTCAAGGAGTTTTGATATACCATTTTTAAAAATTAATGTCTTTCAATGTGTGCAATATATTGTTATGAAATTTTATAGACATTTAGGTAAGATAATTTAGAACATTTTTTATTTAACACTTTTAGCAATTTGGCCTCTAAAGTTCTTAATTCATAGTTAAAATATAACTAATTCAACAAAAGGGTAACTGCCAACCAGTATCATTTATTATAACCATAACTCACAAAATACAAAACATTTTTAGGTTTGGTTTTTAGAGAAGTTTAGCTAAGACACAGAACTAAAAGTTTTATGTCTTGAACTTTAATTAATTTGGCCTAAAAATAGCTTAAAAATTTGCTAGAGTTGCACAGACACTAGTAGCAGCTCAATCAAAGGACAATCACAATTCATTTTATAATAACTCAATCTACACGTGCAAGATTAATACGAAATTCAGTACAACTTTTATGTTTTGAGTTTTCTTTAATTCAACCTTAAAGATGATCAAAACAAACTAAAACTGTAAAGTATCATGTTCATACACTTACATAAACCAGTCTTAATCAATTTCATATATCTCTTCCTATAAACAAATATCACAAAGTTATTTATATAACCATAAATATAAGACACAAATATACAATTTTCATGTTTAACACTTTTCCAAAATCAGTCTTTATGGGCATCAAAATTGAGACACAACACAATACCATAATACCACCCTAACAGTTCCAATTAACACTAGAACAAGAGAGAATAGATTACTTATCAAGAACAAATTATTTAAAGTGATTTTGATGCAAATCTTTGGTGAAAGGATTGAGGAATAAAGGCTCTTATTGGGAAAGAGGAGAGGATTGAAGTGAAAATGATAGAAATGTATAGAAGCTCCAAAGATTATATATGGTCACAAAATCATCCTCTCCATCGACTTAACTCAGGTTTTTTTTTTTGTCTGCCTTCTTTTTTTTAATTTCTTTTTCTTTCTTTATTTTCTTTTAATTTTTAATTTTAATTTTTTTAAAAATTTATTTATCTATTATTATTATTTCTATATATTTACATATATCTCATCATACTAGTTTTTATTGAACTAAAATTTAATCATGTGGTTTTATTTAATAAAATCAACTATATTAACAATTAAATTTATTTTAATCCCTAATTTAGTCATTTATTCATTTTTATCATAATGTCTGTCATATGATTTCTATGTCTATCACTTACACATTTATTCCAACTATGCCCTAATTAGTAGGTGTTACACTTCAAGATATTATTAGTACCATAACAAGCAATGAAAGTTTGAGAGAAACATCTAGAGAGATGAAGGTTGTTCGTGACAAGATTATTGCTTTATTATGGAACGCTAGACGTTAGGGGTTGACATTATTTATTAACTTGGTATATAGTATTATATAGTGTTTTTAATTAATACTAAATATGTCATGAATATACAAATTTGGATTTTTAATTTTGACATTAAATATGCAATTCTTTTATTATTTTTTATTGATATTATTTATTATTTTGATATGAAATATCTTATATAATTATAATATTATATATATAATTATTTTGTATTATTTGATTGAATATATTTTATTTTTTATTAATATAAATATGTCATTTTATATTTTTCAGCTACTTTTTAAGTTAATTTTACTAAACACAGCTAGATTATCAACTGGAAGCTACATTATCAATTATAAGCTAGATTATCAGTTATTTTTACCAAATAGAGCCTAATTGTCAAATTTTATTGTGATTTATTTACGCAATTAAACTTGTAACTCATGACTCTTAAATACCTATTTATAAGTCTATAAATAGAGATTTGAAGAGTGAACAATTGATAAGTAAAAATATTCTATCAATTCTTTATTATATATATATAAAGTAACCGAAAAGTAAAAAGTTATATTTATGTTATATAATTAAATATATTTTACTTTTTTATTAACATAAATATATCTTTTTACTTTTTTAGTTACTTTTTAAATTAGTTTTACCAAACGCTTTTAATTTATCGACCTGTATTTTTCTTTAGCACCCTTTTAAATTAATAATATATCTTGATTGCAACATTTTCCTCTCTAATATATATATATATATATATATATATATATACTTTTTAAATTGTATAATAATAATAATTTACATATAAATAATATATTTTCTATGTGATAAAGAGTATTTGTCAAAAAAAAAAAAAAAATTATTCGCCGCCTTCTATCTCTTATTGCCAGTTAATTGAGATTAGTCAGTTTTTAAGAACTGAAGTGCTTCCTATAAATTTCGGAATCTATACAACCGAATTTTGTATGTTTCTATAATATATCTAAGGTACGGAAGCACCCAGAAAACCCAGGAAGCCAACAAGGAGTAGATTTCGACTCCAGGTAAGAAACCCTTTTCGGTATCAAGCTTTCTTCCTGTAATCGATTACTGAAAAACCCTAATTGCCTTCACTTCTTTCTCTCTCTCGATATACAAATCTTAAATTTCAGTGCCATAGAGGTTTCCATTGTTGTACATATAATTTCCTGTGGAAATATACAATTTAGTTTATGATTCTGGAGAAAAGCAGTTATTGTTGCTGTTAAGGCGGTTTTAGAGGTCTATTTCGATTTGAGCCAGGTAAAATCGGTGAGATTTGAGTAAGGTATTTGAATTTTCTATAAATTTATAGTTTTTAGGAGAGTACATGATTGTTTGAGCTTCAACGAGGCAGTAGTGTATCCTTTATTAGTGGAGAAGTTGACACGGTATTCGAATAACTCAGCTTCAAAAGTAAATCATAGATAACAGGAACATTGGCAGGAGAAGGTGAAAGGGTTGTTGTAAATGGGAAAGCCACTGCTTTTTGAGATTGTGGAAAAACCAGCTACTAGCTGTATAATAGGGATATGCAGTGCCATATGGTTTTACATACAGAAGAAAAACATTGGGTACTCACATGTGGGCTTAAGTTATGAAACCGCCATTGAAGGGCACTATTGGAGGATAATTACCTCAGCATTTTCACATATTAGTGTTGTTCATCTTGTTTTCAATATGAGTGCATTGTGGAGTCTTGGGGTGGTAGAACAATTGGGGCATATGGGCCTTGGTGTGGCATATTATCTTCAATACACGCTTGTGCTAGTTGTGTTATCTGGGTTGTTGGTATTGGGAATGTACCATATATTGATACAAAGATTTAAGGTCGACTACTTTAGGAGAGTGACTGCTGTTGGTTATTCGTGTGTTGTTTTTGGGTGGATGACGATTCTTTCTGTGAAGCAACCCTCATCAAAGTTGGATCTTTTTGGATTTCTTTCACTTCCTATGAGTTTTGCACCTTTTGAGTCACTAATTTTTACTTCCATTATTGTCCCACAAGCAAGTTTTCTTGGTCATTTATCAGGGATTATTGTTGGTTATGCTATTGCATGGAATTTGATTCATGGGATGAACAATTTCTGGGCAATCTCCATGCTGGGATGGATTATAGTTATTTTTGTGTTTAGTTTGAAGCAGTCTGGAGCCTATGATTTCAAGTTTCTTGACATTGAGCCTGTGACTGATCCTTCATTGCCTTCTGTGCGGTTTCTTGGTAATGGTAGAACCTTGCGGACGAGCGCATTGCCACTTGGAGATGTTGAAGTTGTTTAACATGTCGTGAAGATCTCCTTTAAAATAGGCTTGATTTTACCTCATGAGGCCGTGCCCATAGGATGCATGTTATTGTTAAAGTGGTTTGCTGGTTATCTCTTTTCAGCCATCATCACCCCCCTGTGGTTCTTTGGTTGTACTGCATATTCTTTTAAGTCCCTTTCCAAATCGTTTGGATCTCATCGTTTTGATTTTTAATTAGTCAGTATATTGTTCAAAGAAATTTCCTGAATGAATTGGCTTACAGAATCTATAACAATGGATTCCAGGTGATTTCCTATAATCTGTGTTTTATGGACACATAACATAAACACTCCATAAGATTGAATGATTCTGATTTCTGAGGAAAAGAAGAAGCTTTCTGCAGGCAATTGTCTCATGTAATGTACCTCCACTTTTTTCATTTGCAATAAAGTGGGGCTATTGCTAGATCATGCATTCTATACTATATCTTATATGACAATATGGTCATTATTGAGTATTTTTGGTGTTCATTTCTTTATTTATGCTACTTTTGTTGAAAATATGGTCGTAACTTGCTCTAGTATACAAAATAAAAACCTATTACCAATTGGATATCTTAATTTTGCATATGTAAGGATATGCATCTTATATGCATCCAAACAATAGGAAGCTTCTCGACGCGTGCGAGTATGACATTTGACTGTGCATCATGAAGCACATAGTAGCATATTGTTCTTGATCTGAATCAGGGGCTTCTGTTTTTTGAGAAAACTTTTGACGGCCGAATTACCTCCGCATTATTGGTAATAAATTGGAGAAAAGGAGAAAAAAGAATCATCCTAACTTTTCTTCATGGGTTTAGTACTTGAGGGATTGTTTAAGGAAAGGAAAGGTTAGAATTAGTAGATGGTAGCTTTGCGATGAATTGCTGTCTTTTCATGTTTGTTATTTCTTGAGAATAACAAATAGATACACATAAAATTAATTTTGTGAAAGAACAAAGACCCTTGTGATGCAAACCCATATCAAATGTTTAGACTTATTTTAAAAGCTCACAGGTTCTGTAGGTTTTCTTTTGGGAATTTTACGAAAAATAGAAAAAAATGGGTAAATATTTACAAAATATTGTTCCTTAAAGGTTTTTTTTTTTCAAAAATATCACCAGCATAAAGGTTTTTTTTTTTAAATACCGCCTACAAAAAGCTTTTTTTAAAAATTACCGAAAATCAAAATTTACCTAAAATTTACCGCAAAATTCATGAAAATTGAAGTTACAAAAGTTTTATCAAAGATTTACTTAAGGTTTATTCAAGTTATATTCATAATTTACCCAATATTTACCAAAAAAATTAATGAAAGTTGAAATTGTACAAAATTTATTCAA
Source organism: Balakata baccata (assembly GCA_949630135.1). Taxonomy (NCBI): domain Eukaryota; kingdom Viridiplantae; phylum Streptophyta; class Magnoliopsida; order Malpighiales; family Euphorbiaceae; genus Balakata; species Balakata baccata. The sequence continues at coordinate 8,789 of CATIWF010155366.1, read as the reverse complement.
TATTTACTAAGGTTTAACAAAGAATTGTCCAAAATTTGTATAAGGTTTGTCCAAATTTTACCAAAAGTTTACTACAAAATTAATGAAAATTGAATTTACAAAAAGTTTATCAAAAATTTGCTCAATGTTTATTTAAGTTATATAAAATATTTACAAGAAAATTAATAAAAGTTAAAGTTATACAAAATTTATCAAAAATTTACTTAATGTTCATTCAAGTTATACCCAATATTTACGAGAAAATTAATAAAAAATGTTTACTCAAAATTTACCAAAAAATTAATAAAAATTCAAGTTACAAAAGATTTATCTAAGACTTATATCAAGATTTTCTTGAAGTTTAATTAAGATATACTACAAAATTAATTAAAATTGAAGTTACATAAGGTTTATCCAATATTTATCTGAGGTTTATCTTAAGATTTACCATAAAATTAATGAAAATTAAAGTCATAAAAGGTTTATTAAAGATTTATTTAAAATTTATTCAAGTTATATTCCAAATTTACCTAATATTTATAAAAATTTTTTATCAAAGTTGAAGTTACATAAAATTTATCTAAGATTTATTTAAAATTTATTCAATATTTACCCAGTATTTATCTAAAGTTTATCCAACATCAAATCAATTTCTCAACTAAAAATTATCAAAAGTCTACTCAAGGTTTATCAAAATAAATAACTTTAATTAAATTAATTAAATATAAGTTTACATATTTTTTTTATAATTAAGGTTTGTCTAATGTTTACTTTGGTAATTAAGTTAATTAAATTCAAATTTACATATTTTTTTTTGCTAATTAAGTTAATTAAATAATAATTAAAAATAAATAAATACATGCATAAAGACAAATGATGGCCATGCAAGTTAATAAAATTCTTAATCTATGTGTAAAATGTGAAAAATAACCATTTTATATCTAATGAAATGAAAAATGTACTAAATACACAGTAAAATCTAATATTTGAAAAAAAAATAGTAAAAATAAAAATACAGAAATTAGGAATGAAACACATAAATTTTGTAGGTAAAATTAAAAAAATCTTTCAAATATTAATGATATGTGTAAATTTTTCTTTTCTTTTTAAAGAAAATGACCTGTTTGGTATCTTTTAAAAAATAATTACCCAAACATAATACTTTTCAAAATACCAAAAGTGGGAAATCATTTAAACATATTTCTACATTTAAAAAAATAAAATTTACAAAAATATTAAAAAACGGGTACTTCTTTGTATTTTTACTGGGCGTTGAATTTTTTTTTTAATTTTACCGAAAATAATTTTTTAAAATTACAACAGTATTTTAATTTCAAAATTACTCTAAAATATGTTTATATGATATAATTTCGGGATACTTTCGATATACTTTGAACAAAATTTAGTTCTATTTTCACCAATAAAAAATAAAAAAACTAGAATAAGAAGAATTGATTATTAAAAAGGAAGAAAAATATAATTTAACCAAAATTCAAAATATCACAAATTCTCAACATAAATAGTTTGGAATGTCTTTCGAAATACTTTGGATATACTTTAGGGGCACATTGGATATAATTTGGAAATATCTCGGAAATATCTTAAAGATATTTTGAGAATTTCTTAAGAGAAATTTCCTGAGAATATCGTGGATATACCTTGGATATACTTTTGAGAACCATATAAATATTTCGATTATACCTTAAAGATACTTTAGATATATCTTAAGAATTTTCTAGAAAATTCCTTAATTTCCTAAGAATTTCTTTGATATACTTTTGGAATACATTTGAAAATTTCATGAAAATATATTAAAAATACTTTAGGTATATATTGAGAATTCTTTAAGAATTTCCTATAAAGAATTCATTGAGAATATTTTGAGTATATCTTGGAGATACTTTGATATATCTCGATGCAACAGACCCAATTATTCCCTTTTATTTCACATTTTTCATATTTCACATTCCCAAACCAAATTACAAAATCAAACACTGATTACCCCAAACAAATCTTGTATAATTTCAAGCTATTTTTAAGAAATTGAGCAAACAAATTAAATAGCTAAATAGGAAGTGGAACAAATAAGAAAACAACTTATAGGAAGGCTAAGAGCACATAAAACAACAGACACAATGCAAGAAATGACTGTATATATAAACTGTCAGATCATGAACTGCTTGAGAAAAGGAGAAGAAAGGCGAAAGATTAGAGTAGGGGCGTACAAAATAGCGACGTAGAAGGAAGTCATAGCCACATTAGGTTATCATTGCCATCAATTTTGACAAGCATGTTTGCTGCTCCATTTTTCGGCTTCCCGAACTATAGGGACACAAACAAAAAGGTCCAGTTTCGAAGTAACTCTATCGATATTCGGTAAAATTGAAAAAAAAAAAAAAGTTTTTGCATGTATTTTTTAAATAGAAAGCTAAAAATTGGAGTGAAATTTCCCCTTTAAAAAATCCTATTTTTCCTTAACCGTTCTCTTTGGGAAAATCTCACCCCCAGATTAATTCTCACTTAGGCTTCCTTTTTATGGTTTATTTTCTCTCTTTGAAAAAATGTGAATCCCACTTCTCGCCTTTTTTTTTGCGCCGTTATTCTTCGATTTTCTCAAGTGTTTCAGCTTTGGAAGTAGAGAATTCCTTATTTGATTTTTAGTAATGGAGAAGAAGAAGATTTTGTGAGGTTTCCAGGCAAATGTTGAGACAGACCTTATAGAAAATTGCATCGGCTGCAAATGGGAAAAATAACAACAAAAACAAGAAAATGCTTACTAGAAATCGAAATATGAGAAGAAAAAAAAAAACTTTTGCGTTTAAGGTTGGTTTTTGTGCTTAAGCAAGTTTGGAGTGGGAATAGAATACGTGAATGCTTGTTTAAAGTGGGAATGGAACACATAGAGGGGACATATGTAACTATTGACAAGTGTAAGTTTAAAGATGACAAGTTCAAGTTTTGCATGCAAAAAATAAATAAATAAAGAATATTCCAATGAGATATGTGTTATATTTCATTCAAATTTTTGCATAATTTTAGTTTTGTTTCTGTTGTACTCCATTATCATGTAGTAAAAATAAAGATACGATCTCCATAATAATAATAATAATAAGAGATAGTAATTAGTTATATTTTTCTCATATAACGTATATATAAGCATCATATATTTTTTAGTGTATATTTAATAATTCTAAATAATACATAAAAATGTAAAACTTATACTGCATATATAATTACATATAATTCATATATACTTTGTAAATTTTTTTTTATTTTGTTTCAAGTTTGAATGTAATTTAAAAAATACAATATTTGTCATATTTTATTATATGTGGTTATTGTCAAATATTATTCACATTTACATGTAGTATACATATACCCTTAATACACTTGAGACCTATCTCAAGTAATAAAAGCATTTATTTTTGTGAGAATGAGATTTTGAATTCAAATCATCTCCTCTACATTAAGTGTGGTTTCGCTTTTATGGAAAGTATAAAGGGATGACTACCCCTGTTGTGCAGGTGATAACTCATTAAATTCTTTAAATGTATTTATAAAGTGTTTCATTTCTCTCGTACAAAAAATATGTCCTTCATATAACTAAAATATAAAAATTAAGATAATAATTAGTAAATTTAGTTTTTTATTTTACTATTATTATTTTGAGTACTCACCAAACATTCTATCAATTTAATTATAAATTAAAATAATCTAATATATATATTCCAATCCCAGACACCACTTTCTCAGCGACACAACATCCAAACAACTCCACGTGTCTAATCCACCTCACATGCAAAGCTGACTTGAAATATCACTTAGATGGTATTTGAAATTTCTGTACAGTGGTCTAAAAGCTTTTTTTCAAATCTTGAAAAAAATATATATTTATCACTTTTATCAAAAATATTTTTAAAATTTAAAAAAATTAAAAATATATATATATTTTTTTTTTCTAAAAACACTTTTCTAAAAATCAATTCCAAACCCTCCGAAGAGCCCCAACAAATTCCCTATCTAGTTGACACAACCACTCACCAATCCCACGTCGCTGGCCTAATGCGCTAATTACGGATGCGCTAATCACATTTTGGCTGTTTGAATACAAGAGGAAAAGGGCGATATTTATTTGGAATTGAGATAAAGTAGCACCATTTGTGGATTTTGGATGTTTAAGATGTAATTTGTTTCAATTTCTTTTATCAGTCATTGTTTGGTGACTATAATGAATACTTATAGTTTAGGAATAATTGTTAAAAATAAACTGAATTTTTAATATTATATCAAAATTAAACTATATTTTTTATTTTTTCATTTAAATATACAAATTTTTAAAATTTTATTAATTTATAAATTTTAGCAAAATTCTACTTATATGACATAAAATTCCGGTAAGATTAAAAAAGTTGTGTAATTTTAGAAATTATAAAACATTATTATTTTTATTTTTTCTAAAATCTTTCCAGTGAAACTCTACTTATAGTAAAATTTTTGTTTTTTTTTATTCTACTAATTAGACAACTCTTAAACATGTTAGCTTCATATATTATTTTCAAATTTAAAGAGATATTTAAGTTTTAAAATTTTTTAAAAAATAAAAACGATGACATTTTAAAATTTCTAAAATGACTCAGTTTTCTAGTTAGCGTAGTCATTTTAATCTGACCAGAATTTTATAACATGTCAATAGAATTTTACCAGAATTCACAAATTGATAAAATTTTAAAAATTTATATATTAAATAAAAAAAATACAATTTAATTTAATACAACTTTAAAAATTTAATTTATTTTTAACAATTATCCATAGCTTAATTTTATTCAAAAGGTGATGATTGTTAGAATTTTCGCGCTCAAATGGCCAGAATGGAGACAACAGTTTTTTTTTTCTTTTTTTTTTTTAAATTATTAAAAACAAGAATATATTTTTGTAGCAACCGGGTGGGTTGTAATATTTATAGTTAAATTTACCCTTCATAATCAATTTTAAGTTTAGCATTCACCAAAAATAGAAAATAAATAAAGCTTGAATTTTCATAATTTGAATTTAACTTTATTTGTTCATTAAATATCTGTTGGTAATATATATATATATATATATATATATATATATATATATTAATGAATTTTGATCTGATCACCAATTCTAGGCCAAAACACATTTATTCGAGAATACTGGTCCTTTTGCCAAACTTGTTTGGAAAATGTTACACTTTCTATTATACACTTTCAATATAAAAAAGATATATATCTCTTCACTTAAAAAATATCATAACAAAAGCTAATATTTTATATATAAAAAAAAAAGACATCTTTTTTATATTAGAAATTTATAATAAAAAATGCATAAAGCAACAAAAAAAAAAACAAAAAGTTGCTAGGAGCTAAACTGGGTTTCTCTCTTCCCTTATAAGCTGGAGGATTTTGAAGCTCTCAATGCTTGCATCTGTCGTTAATAAAAAAAAACCTTAAGAAACAATACTGGACAGTGCAGTGCAAATTTATTATCCCAAAGTAAAAATCCATGGAAGATGCCAGCCATTTGACCTAAAAAAAAAAAAGCCAAAGTCGATATTATAGTATTAATACTGGCAGGCATGATCCAAATTCATCAGGAAAGCAACCTATTATCAAATTCTGGCAACACAACTAACTGATCATACTAGCAGGCAATTTTGATTTTTGGATTTTTACCACATCTCTTTCTTTCTATCTTCCCCATTTTTGCCCCTTTCTCAGAAACCAAATTAACACCAATGGTGAAATCAAGAACTTCAATCTCAGCTTTCAAATCAAAGTAACATTACATTGCTACGTAATCATTCATTATAAACAGAATAAATCTATAAATCAACAATCTGTCAATAATTTTACCATCCTGCCAGCAAACTGCCAACCCCATGCAGTATACCAACACCAGCAGAAAAATCACAAGAATCAAATGGAATGGCTAGGATTGAGCAGCAGATGCTGTGAACATTGGATGCTCTGCAGCCGCAATCTTCCACCAATATATGCAGTCTGTCCGGACCAGATGATTAATCTGTGCAATATTATCATGTGTAATGATTAGTGATATAATGACCATCCTTAATAACTCTTAAATCATTAGATCTGATAAACAACATTTATAAACGATAAAGATAAAGAATTTGCATGCTCAGATTTTAACGAAGCAAGTTTTTAACTCTTACCATCTCTTTATGTCTTCATTACAGTCTTCATGATTGGAAGTTTTACTAACATGAACTGAGCCATTGGTAGAAGCACTCTCTTGAGCACCCGGATTAAGAAATTGAGAAAACCCCTGCCCAATTGATTTCCATAAACGTGTTGGCAATGAAGACTGCGAACTACCAGCAGATTCATATGACGATGGCTCGAATGAATGAGCAGAAGCAGGGTTCAGCTCAGAAAATCTGACACCACCTAAGATTTTCTCTGGAAGCTCTGACTCAGTTTGCCCCTCAATAAGAAAAGCTAAGTCGACAGTCAGCATTGTGATGTAACCAAATGCAAGATGAACTATTGCACTTGCAACCACAGAAGATCCAATATCCACATCTACTTCAAAAAAATTATCTGCTAAACAGTATTTACAGCTAAGGGCACGCCCGATTATGCATACAGCCTGCTCTCCAACTGCCTTTCTTACAATCCAGGGGCCTTTGACAATGTTTGCAATCAGTTTAAGCCTTGAATTTCTAAAACCATCGTCTCCTTTCAAGAACTGATCCATCAAAGATCCTTCTGGAACTGATTCCTTGGCAACAAAATAGGCCACAGCACTATAGTTATCCTTACTAGGGACTTGCAGATTAAATGCCCAAACAAAGGGCTTATCACCAGTTGGAAATACATCATCCATAACCTTCCTCAAGCGGCTGTTTGGATTTTTCAAAACGTCCCCAATCTTGGCAGAACCTTTAATCCAGTCAAACCCCAGAGGCTTTAGAAGATATTCATTAGCAGGGATTTTAACCTTGGTTGTCAGATAGTCTGGACCTCTCACCATGAATATTTCTCCAGGTGGGGAAGCCCAACCATTTGGACAGTTATCTGGTTCGAGTAGTGGAACAGCTCCCCCTGATTTGATTCTTTCTATCCATTCACTTTCACTTCTGTCACCAGGGGCATCCATGTGGTCCTGTTATTCATAATACAGTGAGAATATGCAAGCAACAAGAGGCAACATATAAGTGATTTATGTCTTCTACTGTCATACCCTCCTGTACTTTACAATCAACAAGACACTACACACAGCACGATTTTTGCAAAATAAGCTCAAATAGTTGAAAAGATAGCAAGAAAAAAAGAACAAATAGCATCAAATAGAAGTAATCCTGCATGCAAAAGCTAAATTGTCAATTGACAAGTGTGGTGACTGAAAGAGTGTACACAGAATGCAGATTTATGAAAAGGCGCTCTGAATATCTCTTCCTAAGTTACGGTTTCCTTAAAAAACAATTTCCACCAGCCAATATGAACCTAATTAAAACCTAGGGACTTTTGAAAATGGTTTTACATACTGGACACAAATTGCTATACTGTTTCATTTGAAGACTGCAAAAGTGCGAACGTGATTCCTACCACAACAGGCTATGCACAAGGAAAATGCCTGGTTGTTAGTTGTCATAAAAAAGGTAAAAGGGCCATACTATGAAATATTGACCCTATAAATAATTATTTAAGACTAGAAGATAAGATATCCTCCACAGCTTCATAGGATGCCAAAAATTAAAATAAAGACCAATCCCTTTTCTCTTCTAGATCAATGATAGAGTCCCATCAGAACACAATATTATCTCTATTGCAGATCAAAGCAGTGTGGTGTCAGTTTTCCATACCAAATACCAATGATGAGCTCATTAGAAGAAAAACATAATATTATATTATGATAATTAGAGGGCCAACAATTTAACCTAGTTGTCCCGACATAATTGAAGCTATTATTAAACCTAGCTGTCCTTCCATAATTGAGGCAATTATTAATGAAGCAAAACAGTAGTCTTGCACGAATGAATAACCAAATATGGAAATAACTAAGAAAATCACAATTCCAAATCCATCAAAACTTGCAAGAGAAAAACAGAAAGCACTTGCTATTTCAATTCAACAACTAATAACAAATGAAGAACTTCAAATTACTTAATTCCTGAGAAAAGTACTTCAAGAATGTGTAGGTATAGGGTATAAGGAAATAATTTCTAATTACATAAGCACATGACAAAATCTCTAAACCTGATATTCTTCTAAAGAGAAAATCTTTTGAAATATAATTCACCAAATCTATCTTACCCAGAAACGTATTCCAAATATATACCACCATAAGGATAATAGAAAAGATAACATAACCAAAAATACCACCGCATTACAGAAAATCACACGTGAATGCTTCAAGAGAAAAACTGCAAATACTTGAAGAAAATAACAAAATAAAGACAAAGGAATTTAACTTCCCCAGCTACATACCCACAACGGAAAACTGCTTGAAATCCTACCAGATTTGAAGGCAAAATATAAATCAATGGATAGATAAAAATTACACAATTAAAAAAAAAAAAAAAAGACATGACAAACAAATTAAGGTATCAAGCGCTAACCTTTGGCTGAAGGAAAGAAAAGGGTCGCTAGGAATCAAGATTGTTTAGGAACCCTGAAAATAAAGAGATACAAAGATCACAGATATCAGGGTTTAAAGCTTGAAAAGAGGACATCGATATTTAAAGCTATTTGCTTTGGTATGTTTGAGTTTTTTAGATAAATTTTTTTCTTTAATTTTCTGTTCTGACAGGCAACCGGCGAAAT